>PVIH01001359.1:0-47626 GCA_004025045.1 Sigmodon hispidus
ATCTGGTCATTTTTTTCCTCTGCAACTCCCCATCCCCTCCCTGGGCAGGGAGCAGACAGTCCTATGGTCCCACTGACCCAGTAATGCTTAGATCAGTCTCCACTTCTGGCCAAATCCAGTTCTTTCCCCCCTCCCTCAAGAGTGAGTCAGGTGTTCCTCTAGGTGGAGTGGGATCCAAAGGGTCAGTCCAGGGTGTTTCCGATCCCAAGCTGTTCCGTGGTTGTGGTTTGCCGCTTGGGCATGTTTGGCTTTTTTTCTTGTTTCAAACTCAGGATCTTAAAACAATAAGCATCTCTACTTTCGGTTCATGATTCTGTATCCTGATTTGGCATCTCTGTTCAGCATGACTGACATATCTACATATCTGGACATCTCCTGGGAGTCAGAGAATCTAAGAGGGCTTTGACTGGGAGGACTTTGATCTCAGCCTTACCTTCTCATCCTGAAGCAGCCTCATCTGGGGAGGGTCTCCAAGGGATCCCAAAGAATTGAAAGAGAGGCAAAGATACATTATAGAAATATTTTATCAAGATACTGAATGTGTCATATCCTATGTCTTTTTGGCCTTTGGAGGGCAAATGACTGAGACGAGAACCAGAATCCCTTGGAAAGTTAGAGAGTATGAGGAAGGGAAAGGGTAGACAAAGGAGCTACTAGAGCAGCAGAAGGCATCCTTCCTATGCCATATGGGTAAGAATATGCGAGAAATTCACAAGAGTGGCCGTTGCCTGAGCATCTTTAATGTGCCGTAGCAGGGTATCAAGTAAACACCATTATGTTATTTTAGTTACACAGAAGGGAGGTAGGTGTTCCCATTTTTTCAGGTAGAAAATCAAGGCTCACATAAAACAAATCACAAACTTAAAGAACTGAAGAGGAAGGGTTTAAATCCTTCCTTGTCAGACACAAAGTTCTTCTCTACATTCAGCAGCAGAGTCCCACCAAGGTTCATGCAAATTAGGAATCAATGAGATGAGTAAACATTGGACCTTTATGGTCCAGATGGAAAAGCCAACTTTGTGCCCATACTACCTAGGGTCCAACTGCCTTTTCATCAAGCCTCACTATATCTCATTGCTTGCTTTTCTAACCACCTCAAAGACTCTCTCTGTACATGTTCTCTTCAACTTAGGAATCTCTATTTGAGCTTAATTAGGTTTGTGCTGAGTTCATGAGTTACTGTAAATGTAATGGCTCTAAAAAGAAAATGGAGATCTTTACCACCAGGTGTTTATCTCTTTCTCAAGTCATCCTCATTGCACTTTTAGATTCATTTCCAAATTCCATCTGGTTAATGGGTGCAGGTGAGATTGAGCAAGGCATTGTACCCTTATCCATAGTGTCTCCACTTTAGCCCCACCCACAGCATACCCAGATGTTCCCCATCTCCCAGGCAAGACAGTCAGAAGGAAATGAGATACTTTAGAAACCAGACTTAGCCTCAAATGAGCCAAGTACAGCCATCTCCAGCTGGTCTATACAGTTTTGCAGAGTAGGAAGAATGTGACATTTCTTGAGTTCCTACTGTGTGTTAAGTCCTACACCTGTACTTGTAGTTCATGAATTCTTAGGGGACAGAATCCGGAGGCTTGTGATGGTTAGCTTTAACTGCCAACTTGATTCAATCTACAATTGCCAAGAAATAAATGCTCAGTGAGGGGACTGCCTTCACTGGATTGCTCTGTGGACCTATCTATGGGGGCGGCCTTAAATTAACTGATGTGGGAAGTCCTAGCCCACTGAGGGCTAGGCCATTCCCTAGGCAGGGGGTCCTGAACCTTATAAGTGGAAACAAGGGAGCTGAGCACAAGCAAGGTATACATTGTTTCTCTTTGTCCTTGACTCCAGTGTTTCATGTGATCAGGTGTGTCAAGCTCCTACTGCTATGACTTTTCCCACAGCAATGAACCTGGAATTCTGATTAAAATAAGCCCTTTCTCCCCTATGTTGTTTGTTGTCAGGATATCTGATTAACAACAGCAGAAATAAAACTACAGCAGGGATGTCGACATGTCAAGGTTATTTGCTAAAACCGTTGTAAGTCTAGCCTTCAAATGAAGCTAGGGATAAATAGAACTCATTGCCAAGGCCACTGTGCAGATCAAATGACTTAACATTTGCAAAGTACATAACATAGTTTCTGGACCCTGACAAGACTCAATAAACGTTTGTCACTATGACTATAATTATTATTTTTAATACCCTTGTGGCAATTCTGTGACACAGGCATTTGACTCATTGAAAGATACAAAAAATGAATTTGCAAAGGTAAAGCAATTTGACCCAGATCAACCAACTAGAAAAATGGTAAGTAACAATAAGGATTAACATTTCCATGATGGAGACGGGAGGAAGAACATCAGGACAGGCAAAGGGTAGTGAGGAATAGCAGACTTGAGCAATGTACAACAATATACATGAAAATGTCATAATGAAAGTCACTCTTTTGAGTAATTAATAATAATTAATAGGAACTACAACTATAAAGAAATTTTTTCTTGCCAGCAAAAAAGCAAAATCCTTTCCCTATCCTGCATATATCACATGCTTTCTCTCTATGGAATAGGTTAGTAAAACTAAAAAAAAAAAAGTCATATTTATTTGTTTTTGTTTGGGGCAAGACCTCCCTGTATGGCCTAGTCTGGACAGAAACTCTAATCTTTCTGTCTTTGCCCCATCCTGCTTTTAAACCTAAAGGGTGGTTTTTAATAGAATCAACCTAATCCTCTTTAAGGCAAAGGCAAATGAAAGCTCCCAGGAAGTGACCTTTAGAAGGCTTAGATGGTCACAGCCTTTGTTCTCTGTCCCCAGTTAGGCCACCCAGGGCCATGTTCTAGGACATGAAGTTCCAGCTTCTCAGAACAAGCTGGAATGAAAGGAAGAGACATCTTTCCATTTCTGCCAGGGCTCAGAGAAGGTTTCCCAGGTAAGGGATCTCCAGAGTAAGTTTCACAGCTTCACAGAGGGGTAGATAAAAAAGAAAGAACCCTGCAGTAAATTCAAAGGACCAGAACCACAAGGCCTACAGGCTTCTCCTTGGATGGATAAGGGACCTAGTTGGTGCAGAGGATAAAATGATTAGTGAGAACAGAGGGTATAAGGCCTGAGCATCAGTGGTATTTAGGCATGCGTGTGCACACAGCAGGGAACCCTTGCAGCTTCTAATGAGACAGGTGGCAACATGAGGCTGAGATTTAGAAAGTTCAGTTCAAGAAGTCTGAGTTGAGGAACTTCTGGCAGGATAGTGGACAGACTCCCACCTCATATACATGATCCTGCTTAGCTTTCCCCCTGAGTCTGCAAACCCACGGCCTGGATCCTAAATGCTGTTTGCTCTGTTTTTGTAAATAGCAATTTTAAAAAACACAGTCAGTGTGTTACATAACTATGTTTTGGTCAATAATGACCCATCTGTAACTGTGGTGCCACCAGGTGACTCAGCTCAATGATGTCACAGCATTCTTAGTTTGTATCAATAACGCAGTATGGTGTGTACATGACAAAGATCACACTAAACACATTTCTCAGAGCTCATTCCTGTCACTAAGTGGGGCAGGACTAGACAGCTAGCCAGCTGTCATCCACTTATTTATATGCCTGTCCTTACTCTCATACTGCTCGGCAGAACTGCGGGGTTCAATAAAGCTTGTCTAGCTTGTAAACACAAAAACATTTGTGAGCTGCCTTTTACAGAAAAAAATGTTCACAAGACTTGTGACAATGTGAATACTATTATCCCTATTTTACACAAGAAAACTTAGGCTCTAAGATGCAAGGAGACTGGTTCAGTCGCAGAGTTTATAAGCAGAAGCAGAAAAATGAGAAAGAGACCCATGGAAATCCTAAAGGGAAACCAGGAAGATGATCCCATAATGTCTCAATCCAAATCCTTTACAGAAGCCACGGTGGCAGCCCTCTGTGTTCTTCCTCCCAGACCGCTTCTGCAGCCAGCTAAAGGACCCGGCGCCACATTGTCAGCCAGAGTCCTTGCTCTGGCCCCCAAACCAGCATCAAATGACTAATTTAAACCTAATGCCTCCACCGTGTCCACCCTGTCCTCCCTTCATCAGCTTATCGCATCCTATTCAAATCCAAAATAAATTATTTCAGCTCTGCAGCTCTTTGGATAAAGAAAAAAATGAAATTAAAAAATAAAAAGGAAGAAGCAAAAGCTTTGAAGGGACAATCTGCTTCTCTCTCTCCCCACAGTTACAGTTTTTTTTCTTCTTCTTCTAAATATTCACTGATAACCTCCAGGGGAGGCTGAGCTCTGTGGGCCACAAGGACAGAGACACATTTGCTCTAGACCCTAGGCCCCTCCCACAGGCAATGGAAAAGGGAGGAAAGATTAACAAGACTTGCTCATATTCTCTCTCTCTCTCTCTCTCTCTCTCTCTCTCTCTCTCTCTCTCTCTCTCTCTCTCTGTAATGGAAGAGATAGATGGATATGCATGTACATAAATCTATGTGCATATGCGGGCCAGAGAGCAGCCTTGGCTATTGTCACTCAGGAATCCTCTGACTTGTTTTTTCAAAACGTGATTTCTCAGGTATCACATTGACTAAGCTGGCTGTATAGCCATAAGAAGGGCATCTGCCTGTCTCTCCCTCCCCAGTACTGGAATTGCAATCACACATTGATATAACTGGCTTTTTAAATGTGGGTTCTGGGGATAAAACTCAGCTCCTCTTTGCTTATATGGCAAATACAGTACCAGTTGAGCTGTCTCCGTCCATCCGTCCGCTCGCCCGTTCCCCGCCTCGCCCCCAGGTTCTTAGGTGAGAGCATGGTGCTGTTAGGTAGTAGACTGGTGGGGAGAGGAACCATCATCAAACTGTCACAGCTAGTTCTTTTTACTTAATAGCCACCCCTAAGTGTCATTACAGAACTTACATCCAACAATGATTAGAGGCAGAGACACATAGCTGAGCACTGGGTTGAGCTCCTGGTCCAGCTGAGAGCAGGGGAGGAGAGTCTATATGAGCAAGAGGATAGGGTTTATGAGGAATATTCTCACAGTGATGACTGGCTGGAGCTCTGGGGAGCTCACTGAATTAAGAACACAGCCACTGGAGAACTTTCAAAAGGAAAAGGAACTAGGCCCTCCAAGGATAGGCAACTGTCCACTAACATGGGCATTATGTGGAGCCTCGAGGAAAGGGATCAGACTGTGTTTCTGTGCACGGGCTGGCACTTCGGAGTCCATTCCCTCTACCTAACACAGTCTTGATATTAGGATAAGGAAAATGGACCTACCTGGAGTGGATGCTAAGCTGATCCACCTTGGGACTTATTGCCCTTTTGGGGGAGGGGATAGGGAGATGGGGGGGAAGGGGAGGAAGGAGGCTGAAGGCTAACCGGGAGGGAGTGGGAGGGGGAAGGGATGGAGAGCAAGGAGATACATGGGGGGAAAAGGACCTTATTTTATAAATAAATTTTTAAAATGAAAATAAATTGATATATTCTATCTTGTAATTTAAAAAAAAAAAAAAAAAAAAAAAAAAAAAGAACCTCTCAGTGAAACTCTGAAGCAGGGAGGAGACAAGATAAAGAGGAACTTCATTTTCTTCATGGTTAACTAACCTGAGAAAGGATGGAGAGAGGGAAGGAGGAAGGAGGGAGGGAGGGAGGGAGGGAGAGAGGGAGGGCAGCAGGCAGGCAGGCAGGTGGGTAGGTAGCTTGCTGGCTCAGCACCTCAAAGCCTTCTCTTAGCAGCATGCCTGCCAAATCACTACAGTGCTAAAAGCCTGGCCAGCCTGACATGGATTTGCTGGTCTTACAATCTGAGGGTCCATCTCTTATCTTTTTATGATAAACACGACTTTTCCCACCTCTAAAATTGGCAAAACAATCTGTCTTGTGGAATCACTGGGGAGGGCATTAAAATGAATGATCAAATTTGAAGTGATATTTCAAATGCAGCAAGATCTCAATAAATGGCGTTCCATGTGCAGCTTATGTCACTGTGCTGTAAAATGAGAAAGACAGCAGAGCTGAGAGAGGAGGAGGAGGAGGAAAGGAAGAAGAAAAGGTACACAGGGGGAAAGGTTACTTGGGAACAACCTGACTTCAAATGGCCTCTCCCTCACCCTTGATCCCTCTCAGTGAAATACAGAGACCCAGGTTGTAGTCCTAGCTATTTCACAGACATATGCCACAGACTTTCACACATATCTAGTCTCTGTTTTCTTTCCAGAAGCAAGGAAGAACTGCGTGAGACAGGTCCTCGGTGTGTAACTGGCTGAGATTTGTAATTGAAATAAGAAGAGAATAGGGCCCTGGGTGAATGAAGACTGGAGAGAGACATAGGTTAACATGGAAACCGAGCATTTCAAGTGCTGATAAGAAGGTAGACTTCCCCTGAGCCTTCCTGCTTAGGGGCCACTTTTCGGTCTGCTCTAAGTCAAGAGCGATCAGTGTCAATGGGGGATCCTGGAGAGAAGGATCAGAAGCAAATGACATACTTCCTGAGAACTTCTGGAACTTCGGGTACTTGATAGCCACTAAACATCCAAAATCACACCCAAGGACTTTTAGCTGTTAAATCCTGTCTGGGGAGATGTGCAGATGAGAGCTAAGGCTTCATAAAAGTACAGTTTTATGCCTAACAGGTGCATAAAGAAGTAAAGAGGTCAAGTGTATTGCTCTCCCCAACCTCACTTCTTCATGACTGGGACTCTTAGCATGTGGCACATGCATGTCACTTGATTTTCTGAGCAGTGACTTCTGATGTGTTCCATATTCTGAGTCTGTCCAAGAACCCTGAAAGAAATTCTTTTGAGAATGAGGCCTCTAATTACCTTCGTGGAGTCTAGGTGCTCACAGCACACAACCCAGTATCCAGTAGCAAAGCCAAGTCCTCCTGGACAAGGACAATCCCATCTCCATGACAGAGCTCTACCAGCCTGCTATCTCCCTGTTGCCCTAGTCCTAATTCTCTGGCCTGACCACCAGGGTGAGGTCTCTTACTATAGATTCTAGACTGTTTCCCTTTAAGTAAGTTCCTTGAATTCTTGGGAGTTCAAGCCTCAAATATGGACAAGCAACACACAAGGAGGACTTGGTGCAAAACCGGAAGCCACCTACTGGCTGGTGCCTTGGTTTGTCTTCCTTCCTTCTACTTTGGCATGTTCCAGGAAGCATGCTAAAGGCTCTGGTGGATCAGCTAATTTAATCACTTCCCTGGCCTCATAGACATCCTGTAGCCACTGTTTGACATAAGACTGAGGCCCTAGTGGGTACCAGTGATTTGGTATTGTCACCTGGCTCATAATGGGCTTCAGAAGAACACATCAGCTTTCATGCCCTAAAGCTATACTCTGCTCTCCTATAGTTATATGTTTTCTTAACTATATGTCAGGGATGACAGGATTTTAACCTTGTCTCAGCTATCCCCATCATACAGTTCGGGTGGGAGAATAGTAAACCCTTGACCACAAAGTTCCATTTCTGTGTAGCCAGCAGGCGGCAGGGGCATTTCTGCTGACCTCAGTACGTGGGATCTGACTTCCAGCTGCCTCTTTTTGTAAGGCTCAGTTATTTTAAAAACATGTAAGGGGAAAAAAAGCTTTATAAAATGCACAGGAGAGATAAAATTGATCGAAGACATCACATTGGTATTAAATTATGGATTGAACAAGCCTACAGTCCGTTCCCTTCCCACCTCTGCCTCCTTGCCCAACTCTGGGCCAGCCTGACAGCCTGTCAGGGAAGGTGATTCTGCACCTTGGGTGACTTGCTAATGGGCTGATTATGCTGCTGGGGGCCAGGAGGCAGTGAGGAATCACCTTGCTTGAATTTCTAAACCTCATCATGGATTACCTACCTTAGGCCACGGATAGTTGGGTATTTCAGCACTGATGGGATAGGGGTGCCTAATTCCCTCACCTGTGCCTTCTCACCCCTGATAGTGACACATATGGTCTATTTGTAGCAAGAGGCTGGGTTGACATTTCAAGAGACCAGAACTTCAATTCTAGCTCTAACTATTCTGTAGCCATGTGACCTTAAGCAAGAAGCGTGATTTTTCTCCACTGGCCTCATTCTCTGAAACACAGAAGCAATAGTGCCACCTTGCTTTATAAAGTTCTAGGTCTTGTCTGCTTTGTTCTATTTTTTTGTTTGTTTGTTTTCTGTAGGATAAGTTTGCCTGAAACTTGCAACACCTCGCTTCAGCCTCCTATGTGTTGGGATTATAGGTCAGCACCATCATACTGAACTTTAAAGGTGATTCTTACAAGACACAAGCACAAGACGAGAAGTAGCCTTAACGATGACGGTTTGGAGCTCACTTCAGATATCCAGAGACAAGAGAGTCAGCAATTCGATCAAAGAAATACAACAACAAAAGCCATGCCTCTACCTAGAGACAAAAAAAAAAGTGAGTGGATAAATGATATTCTCAGCTTTCCTTTCAAATGGTCAACCAAGACTTGAACCTGACTGACCTAATTCAAGACAGGTTGTAAATTACAGAGATGAGACAATAACTCAGGTAAGAAGTGGCTCACAGGACAAGGGCCAGCATTCCAGAGACTTTTTCCCTTAGCTAAGTAGTCCATGAACAGAATTTGCTTAATTTCTCAGCTGCCTAGGGATGCAGTTTGATCATTTCTACCTTACAACGGAAACAAATCAAGATTACAAATGTGGAGTGTTCTGCCAAAATTATATCATGAGGTCACACTGCCTAGATTAAACCCCAAACGTCCTGGATCTAAACCCTGAGCTATTCCCACTCTATTAAAAAGATGATAAGCCACTAGAATATCAGCTGTCTTAAAACACAGAGTGGCCTACAGATTCTGAGGCCCAGTCTCATATATCTGTTATTGCCTCAGAAAGCAACTAACAGGGCACTACTGAGGCCTAAGGGTCTAGACTGGAAAAGGAAGAAGAACTTCTGGGACAGAAAAGAAGAAGAAAAGAGGCAGTGCGTGAGAGCTTTGAGGACCATAGACAGGGTCAGGCCAGCGACTAAGACACTTCGTCTCTCTGAGCCTCACTGTCTCTTACACTAGAGACTCACAGACCTGGCCGCTTGGAATGATCTAGTGTGGGATGTTGTGTAGAGAGCCTGGTACCTGGAAGGCACTCCCAGAATAGCAGCTGTGCAAGCCCTTAGAGCCCAGAGCAGGCATGTGCAAATATGAGAACCATGTAAGCATGTAGTGTTAATGTTAGTGGATATCAAGGAAGTCTTCAGGAAAGAGAGAAAGTGGGAAGGGATCAGAGAGAGGAAGTGAGGCTGTGGAAGTGACAGAAAGGAAATAACTTCCTTTCCAGCTTTGACCTATATGTAACATTTGCTTGTGTTTGTTAATGTGTCTCTTTGGGTCTAACTATGTCTCCTCTTTGTTCTTCCTACCTGTCTATCTCTCAAACAATCTGCTTCCCTATTTATTTGTCTCAGTCTTTTGTATACAAGCACACACACACACCTCTGACCAGCATACACTCTTCTGTCTATGTTCATGCGCACAGCCCTATGCAGGCAGGCAAAGCCTTTTGGATATTCCTTGAACTCTCCAAATATTTATACTTCAGGAAGTTTGATCAAACACCCACCCATGCCCCATTTATTACTTGTCTACCTAATGTCTGCATTCCTACTCCAAAAGCACCAAATAATCCTTTTCTACTACTCACAATGAACACTTGTAAAAATTCAGTTACTGAGGAGGTCCTGGGAGAATAGTAGGAATTCAACACTGACATAACACATGGTATGAATATGCTAATAGGAAATATATTTTTCCAGCCCTGATGTTTCCTCCCAGTGATGTGAATGCAATTAGCATAAGTTTTGGCCTTTCTGTTTTTTCTGTCTGTTAAATGTGGAAAGACTAGATCTGACTTATGAAGTAGGGAAAAAACAACAACAACAACAAACCCCAGCATGCCCAGCTGAAAGCAGGTCAACTCAGTTCCTCTCTCTCTCAAATCCTTCATTGGTTACCTTCCATGTTAAGAAGCATGCCCCAGCCTCATGAACTCTAAATTGGGTAAGTATGACTTCCTAAACATAAATATTGGGGAATAGACTTGTTGAAGATTGAATAGTAAGAGTGCATCATGAGCTCCTAGATTGAGGACTCAGTCCCAAACTGGCTGTGTTATTTGGAAAAGTGGGAGAAACATTGTTTATTGAACCCTAACTTTAAGAAGTAGGTTACTGGGGTTATGTTTGGAGGGGCTATATCCTGCCCTGGTTCCTTGCTGTTTGTTCTCTGCTTCTTGACTGAGGTGAAGTGAACAGCCTCCTTTTGCCATACTGCACCTCTATGGTGGTACTACCTCAAATCAATAAAACCATAGACTAAAACCTCTGTAACCATGGGCCAAAAGAAATCCTTCATTCTTTCAATGGCTTACCTTAGTAATTTCGTCATTGCAATGAAAAGCTAATACTGAAGCCTTCATGTTAAATTATAATCTGCCTCTGAGACCTTAACTATATACAAATCCATCCACCCAAATAACTGAAGGCCAATAACAATTGTGCACATGCATCTTCATTTTTATATAAAATCCACTCCATATATACCCTACCACACACACATACTAGTCTTGTGATATAAATACATAGTTCACCCAACCTTTGTGCAGTTCCCCAACCCTATGTACATATACATAGCTCTATTTGAGTCCCTAACCTCTAATTCCATACAGCTTCACACAAGTCCCTCCCCATAACTCTGCAAGTTTCCACCTCCTCCTCAACATGTGGACTCATGTAAATCACCTACATTGCCCAAACCAGGTCATGTCACAAAGCAATTTTCCCAGGCTGCCAGATTTTTTACTCAGCTCACAGATAACTAACAGGACCATCTTCTCAGCTAATCGGAAAAGAAATCTGGTGGGTTCAATTGCTGCCGATATGCATTTAAATGGCTGCATCTAAGAGGGAAATCTAAATGAGAGCTGAAGGAGGCTGGGACACTAGGGGAAATCGTGCCTTAATAACTATGTGAGGCGAAGCAAATCAACAGAAAGCTGTACTCTCACTGGAGACCCAGAGAAGGCTACTGTAACACAGGCACTCAGAAACTTACTGGAATCTTTGTACTTCTAATATAATGGCATTAGTGTCATGGTTCCTTCTGGGTAAACTTCATCTGCCATACATAATTAGTGGAGTGGCACTTCCCAATATGTGCAATGTTTAAATGTGGATACACGGAGAGACTGTGTTTAATGATCGCCCTTTGAATTGGATGATACCATATAGCTATGAAGTGCAGAGGAAAGCTGAATTTGAAGACCAAACAGACCTAACTCAAAAGTGACCTTGAACAGATTACTTAAATCAAGGAACATGCATCAATCTCCTTGTCTGCAAAATAGAGATAATGATGAAGACCTCCTGCAGTTAAATAGGATGCAGTAAATCATTTAAAATCACTTGTCAAATAAGGTATGTTTGTCTAATAAATGTCATCAATAGGGCCTGGGTTTGAATCTAGCTTTCAATACTTAGTGACCTTGAATTAATTACCTAGGCACATTATTATTGGAGTTCTCCATTGTAAACAGACAACAGCAGTTCTTCCTCTATGGAAGCCAACAGCACTCAGAACAGAGCCTATGCTGGTATGTGCTCAATTCATCTTTCAAGTGTTCTCACCATCATTACCATCGTAAATCAAAGATGCTAATATGGTCAGGTGACCAAAAAGATTTAATTGGAACAAGTAGGAGTAGAGTAGGCTTGTTGGTTATTTTTTGTGTATACTACAATGAAACTCTTCCCCATCAATCACCCCCTACCTCATAGATAGAAATACTGAAGACAGATAGATACATAAATAGATAGACAGACAGATAGATAGACAGACAGACACAGACAGACAGACAGACACAGACAGACAGACAGACAGACAGATAATAGTTTCCTAAGCAGAGAAAAGCCAGAAAAAGCAACCTGTCCATTCCTGACACTTCTTCAGAGATCTGGAGCCAAAAGCAGCAGCAAGGACAAGAGAAAGTGTAAGGGAGGAGAAATCAAGCCAGAGGTGACACTAAAATATGAACTGCCAAGACAGCTGCAGAAGTGTTGAGAAGTCTGGACTTCAACTGCGTATAAAATGAGAATCTGAGCCAAATCTCTCCAGATCTCAAGGGGCCAAGAAATCCTAATTTATATCTGAAATATGAATATATACAGACAGTGCAAAGAAGGAAATATACCAAGCTATTATGAAGTGGTTATACAATTATGTATAATCTTTTTTTCTTCCTCAATCTTCTCTAAATTTGCTAAATTGGCAACACTGAATGTTTTATAATCATACAAGTACAATACAAGTAAAAATCACCAAGCAGAACCCTAAAAATGGCTGCAGTTCTTGCCATAACTGATCTGTAATCCACAAGACAGGCTTTGCCCTCTGTAGGCACCACACTCTAGTAACTGATGCAGATGGACAGAAGTGTATCACAGGCTTTGGCTCTGACCTAAAAACTGCAGCAAAAAGCAACTTAGGGGACACAGACAATTCCTGGTTATAGCCTATTATTTCAGGGAAATCAAGGCAGAAACCCAAAACCATTAGTCACATCACATCCTCAGTCAAGAGTAGACAGATACTGGTGCATTCAGACGTCCTACTCAACTTGCTTTGGTCATTATTATACAGCTCAGAGACCAGCCTAGGAAATGGTACCATGTTGACTAAAGTTTCTGACCCATAAGGGCCCCTCAGTCCAGACAAATCTCTCCTACCTGTGGTCCCACAGCTGCTTATAAAATATTTACTCAGACGTTATATTAATTATAAACTGATCTATGGCTCAGGCTTCTTGCTAAAGAGCTCTTGCATCTTAATGTAACGCATTTTTATTAATCTATGTTTGGCCATGTGGCTTGCGGCTTACCTGTGCCCTATTACATCTTGCCTTCTCAGTAGCAGCAGCTTGCAGCATCTCCTTGACTCCACCTTTCTTCTTTTATCTATGCCTAGATATTTTGTACCTAATTATAAGCTGCCTTGCCATAGGCCGAAGCTGTCACTTTATTAACCAATGGTAATTCACAAAGAACAGAAAGACACCCCACATTAGTACCACCCACATTCAGGGTAGGAGTTTTCCACTTCATTAATCCAATTTAAAAAACAAACAAACAAAAAAAAAAAACCCTCATGGACATGCTCACAGACAATTCCTTCTTGAGACTTTTTATCAGATGATTCTAGATTGTGTCTAGCTGACAACTGAAACTAATTTTCTCATGCTTTTTTTCACATAGCATCTATGTGTCAAGGACACCTGCAGGCTCTTCTCTGTATTCGCCTAGTGCCCACCTGTGGTACTGATGTTTATACCAAGCATTAGATTTTTAGTTATTCCCACTGTGTTTTATTGTTCAGGACTCCATCTCAGAATCCTAGTCCTCCCTATTAGACTGGGACCTGTGTATCATCTGGTTCTCTTTTGACTAATCCCATTATAATACTATTAAAAAATAATCCAGGCCAGAAAGATATCTGCTGTCATTGTTCCCAGTTGGCAGTGAAGAAAAGTAGAAAGGTAAGACTTAAATATCTAGCCAAATCTCAGAAAACCAAAAGTCCTAGGCAGGCTTTAGTTCCGAACTCCTCAATGCTGTGTCTCAGGCCTCTGCTGTGTTTCTGAAGAGAGTACTCTGAACCAGGCTCACAAGTGACCTTCTACAACTGAGAGGAACCACTCCCTGCAGAGTGTCTGATAGCGGCTATGTTGAAGTGGTCAGTCCTGATGGGGCCATATATCACCATCTTTCTTGCTGTGCTCCCTAGGGAAAGTTAGTTATCTACTCTGCTCTTTTGGTTTCCTCATCTGTATAAAAGTTGAAATAATACCTCCCTTAGGAGGACAAAATAATTATCAGATGTGAGGAAATTAGAAGAGTGTCTAGTAGATAGTAAAGTATTTAATTAACATTGATTACTATGACTGAGGTAAAATATAGGAGAATCAGAGAGAGAGAATTGACAGCCTTTTATGCCCAGGGGCCACAGGCATAGTTTTAACCAAGAATGGATAAAATGTTTAAAAATAACTTAGTCTATACTTAACTTACATAAACTGTTTAGTCCCTTACCATTATTCTCTGAACAACTATTTTCATATCATTTACATTGTGTTAGCTTTTATAAATTATCTATTAATGATTTGAATTATCTGAGGGGAATGCAGTAAGGTTAAAATCCAAACCCATTTTATACAATGGACTTGAGCATTAATTTGGGTACCCATGAGGATCCAGGGACTAGCACTCGGCAGGCACTATGGGATGACAGCTTGCTGTTTTCTAGAAAGGTCAAGGAATTTCTTAGTGGTGCGGACCCCTCCAAGTATGGAAGAAGCAGTAAGCAAGCTGTAAGGAAAGAATTGTGGCTTTGGAGGCAATGAGCCAAAGCATGAGGACACAAGGTCATAGTCATGAGTTCACTCCCCAAAGATGCTTCAGCATGTACCAGGGAAGAAGAAGTATTTTCCACTACTGAGTTCTACAAACCACCTTAAGTACCCCTGTGGGATAAAAGGTAACTGAAGACTTTGCAGATTTGAGCCCTGTTTAGTGCTGGAAGAGCACAAAGTTTGGCTTCAAAGAGAAAAGGCATTTGAAAAGCTAATGAAAAGGCTTATGAGCCTTCTTGACATCAAACACACCTTATAAAGCATCATTTTGATGAGTTAAGTGCAAATGAATCAGAAACACAAGGATTAAATTTCCCTTGAAACACTCATAGGTTTAAAGATAAAGGACAAATTGCCTGGCAAGATATGTTTGGTGTTAACACTGAAAAGTAGCTCACGTTAGTTTCTGTCTGCCACTTCTCCATCTATAGATAGTATAATGACAAAAACATTAATAATAGTTTCAATACCAAGTTCAGTAGGGCCTATTGGAGGCCTCTGGGAGATCACATAAATAATTAAAATGGACATGGTGGCATATTCCTGCAATCTCAGCATTCAGGATGTTGAGGCATCATGATTAGGAGTTTGAGGGCCGATTAGACAACACACGGTAGTAATAGAAACCGAAACCCAAGTAAGAAATTAGGGTGCAGCAGCAGAGAATGATTGTTTTTTATGCCAATTCCTGTTTCTTTCTAGGCTTCCATCTGACCCACGGCTCCCAGGCTGTTTTAGCAGATGAAAAGAAGTTGGCTATGTCACTTCCTGTCTTAGTAGCTTTTCCTGTTGGTGGGATAAAGTGACCGACAAAAGTAGTGCAGAAGAATTTGTTTTAGGTCAAGCATCTCTGGGCCTATGAGATGACTCAGTAAGTGAAGGTACTTACTGCACAAGTTTACTGGCCTGAGTTCAGTCTCTAGAACCCACAGATAGCTGGAAGGTGAGAAACAGCTCTACAGGGCTGTCCTTTGACCTCCATATGAGCACTGTGTCATGCATTCTGTAGTCCCCCACACAAACACCACGAAACATCTCCACACATGTTAATAGTAAGTTCTTTAAAAGAGAGAAATTAATCATCACAAAATGTCTTCCATAAAAATAACCCTATATAGTCCTCTGTTGTCTCTTTCTTCATCTGCCATTTGGACCTCAGTGCTCAAAGTAATATTGGTCATCACATGTCAAAAATAACAATCATGAGAATTCTGTGCTGGCCCCTAAAGCCATCTTTCACTGCACCCACATGGGGCATGGAGCCCCATTCCATTGCCTTCCTGCACCAGGGTATATGTGTTATTATAACAACATCTTAAATCTGTTTCCATTCCTAATGCATACATAATGCAAACTAAATCAAAGTCCATAGTGCATAAGTAAGAAATTTGAACCATTTATTAGGACACAGAGTCCTAGTCTCTGCCCTAATTTTTTTTAAAGAAGTCCTCTGCCACCCTCTGGGTCTCAGTTTCTCAGGGGTAAAATGTAAGAGCAAGCAAGGTGTTTGCTCTGGTGTTAAAGATTAAATTATTCTAAATAACCTGTGGCAACTTGAATTCTATTCTAGTCAACAAAGGTTTGTGAAATGTTTACTGTTTGTCTGGCATTGGGGCTGCAGAGATAAATAAATCCAGACATTTAGAGTGTAGGCTTGAAGATAAATAACTATAATATACAAAGTAGAAAAAAATGAATCAATCAATCACAGGGGGCAACTATTCTGCCAGGAGCAGGGTAGTGGTAAAAGCCAGTAGGAGGCAATTGCATTTGAATGAAGCTTGAAGGATGAAAAAGGTTACCTTTCATGCTAGCAAGGTGGAGGCCTATTCCTGGCAGATTTAAGGACTTCAGCCAAATGGACTGTATATCAGTGATGAAGGAATTAAGACAGATAGGAGTTTCTGATAAATTGTCATTCCCCAGGGTCTCAATATTAGAGAAAAAAAGAAAAAATAAAGAGGGGAAAATATAAAAACTTTTAGGGGTTAAGAATTAAATTTTAAGGCATAGGTCTAGGATGCCCACCTGAACTCTCTGCTCCTTGAGTCCAGATTACAAATGGCCACACATAGGAAAAAAAATTTCATCCCTATGCTGATATTACAAACGCAAAATCACCCCACTTGGTTTATTCGCCTATACATGAACATTTGCAATAGCCTAAATTAACCTCGTAACTTACAGAACTTAGCCTAAAATTCTGCTTGGGTTATGATTCAACATCACATTCATCCTTCAGAGCTCAACCATATATTGGACATAACACTAACAAGCCATTGGGGTAATTAATACATAGAATAAGTGCAAAGACGACTACCACTGGCAAATATCCTTAGGTAATTGTGTATTTATGTCAGGTATGGGGCTTTAAGGCAAGTGGGTATCTTCCTACATCACTGGGTAAGAAGAATTCTATTTATTTTCTTTTTTTTTTAAATTAAAAAAAAAACTTTATTTATTTAATTATTTGCCTTGGTGTTTGCCTGGAACTGGAACTACAGACAGTTGTGAGCTGCCATGTGGGTGCTGGGAGTCAAACCCTGGTCTTCTGGAAGAGCAGTCGGTGTTCTTAATCACTGAGCCATCTCTCCAGCCCCAAATTCTATTTATTTTCTACATCTGGTATAACAAATTATCTCCAACTTAAAGACTTAAGCAACATAAGTTTTGTAGTTTCTTAGCTTAAAAATCTTACTTGAGTCTTATCAATGTAGTGCCAGGCTACATTTCATTTAAGAGATTCAGAGTGAGAAACCAGGCCCTTACTCCTAGAGACAACCTATGCACATTGGTATCTTCTGTCTGCTTGTAGCCACTAAGACAAGAAAAAAATATCATCATGGAATGAAACAGCTAAAACCAGAAAATGACTATTTTCTAAATGCATACTGTAAAGTGTCCTTGTCCAAAGTGGACACTAGGTTTACATGAAAATTTTAGCTTATTGACAGGCTGGAAGCATGAGAAAGGCCTTGAGATGGGGAGTCTTCATACCAGACCTTGGAAAAGAGATGATGAATATAAGATGAGATTTGTTGTCCTCTATAGATATATAACTACTGCCTATCATTGCAGGGAGTGTTGACTCAGCATCAAAAACTCTTGTACATTTTTATAAAAATCTTTTCTGGCTCAAAGTGGTCTCTATCTCTAAACTTCCATCAATGCATCTAGATTTCCAACCTTCTTGCTCTCTCTAAGGTGGCATCAGAAAATCACACAGGTTGTTCCCATCAAAGCTGTTACTACCTAGGTAGCTAACCCTTGCTTCATATTGCTATCATTTATTTCAAGCTCTAGAGCATAAGCCCTTGATTTATGGACCTATCATCTTGCTGCAAAGAGTCTGGGAAAGCAAGGAAGTCCAGCATCTGTCAGAGTATGACAACAGAAATGGGATGCCTCAACACATAAGCCCCTAGAACAGACAGGAATGCTTTATGTCACAATCACAGAACAGCCAGTGTTTTTAAGTGTTAAACAATGGGGTTAGACAAAGAAATTAATTCTCTTATAACAAGGTATCTCTCATAAGATGATTTCAGGGTTAACTCAGAGTCAATTGTGTCATCAAAAACTTGAGTTCTTCCTAACCTTCTGTGTTATTATTCTCTTTATGTTATCTTAACCATTAGTCTTGGCCCTTTGTGACTGCAAGATACTCTATTTAAGCAAAGCATTGTATTATCTAAGATTAGGTCATATAGTGTGGCTAATTGATTGTATGATTGTCTCCAACTCATAATTTCTCCCTTATTTACATCTTTTGCAGCAAGGCTCCATATTTCTTTTCATTCAAGAAGCAGTTTTAGACTAAACTGGCAGGTTACTCTGGTCAATTGAATGTAGACAAACTGATGGTGCTCTAAGGCCTTAAGATGCTATGTGTGTATCCACTTCTTCATTACCATGAGACCCTTCCTGACTCCCTTGATGGAGGAGAAGCATCCATTTGTTCACAATACCAGCCACCCAATCAGCAGGCATGAAAACTGAGGCCAGTAGAACTGTTCAGCTAAGCTCCAGCTAGATCAACTCAAGACTCCAGAGCTCAGGAAATGCTTATTGTATTCAGCCACTGAGGTTTGCTACTCAGCACTATGACAGTAGTAAGTAACTGATACACATAGCCTTGCTGCAAGAGAGGCTGACAAGATAGTATTTTGTATTAATTTTGATCTTGCTAAGAAAAATAATAGAAGGTAGGGGTGATGGCTCAGCTGGTAAAAGCACTTAGCACACAAACACAGGGAGCCTAGTCTAAAGCCATGTAATAATGTCAGACACTGTAATACCAATACTGGGGAAGTAAAGGCATGCCACCTAGCCCAGGAAAATCAGGGAACCTCATGTTCATGAAAAACACTGCTCAAAAAGCAAGAGCGAAGACCCCTTAGAAACCATGCCAGAAGCTGGCCTCTGATCACTACATGTATAAACACACACACAGAGAGAGAGAGAGAGAGAGAGAGAGAGAGAGAGAGAGAGAGAGAGAGAACGAGAGAGAGACAGACAGAGAGAGAGAGAGACAGACATAAAGAGACAGAGAGAGAAATTGGAAATAGACAACTAATAATCTCTACCACAGCAGCCAAGATCAAGAATAAATAGCCACAAGGTTAAAGGAAGGGGAAGATGATGTGAAATGCTTCTGTGTAATTCTTCAAAAGAGACTGGCCAGCGGGTGAAGGGTTAAGAAGACAACAGGATGAAAGAAGACAAGTCCTTGTGCAGCAAAGATTTATCAGGTCTTTCTGCTTGAGTTGTGATGATAAATACAGCAGGGACTGTATTATCAGCAAGACAATTGCAGAATCATGGGGTGGCTTGCTGTAATACAGAATGCATGAGCCTCTGGAAATAGTCTATATTAAGACACTTCTCCCAGGTCACTTTAGCAGAGTTTGACCAGTCATATTCTAATATATAGTCCATCTTTGACTTAACTCTCAATGCCTGACAAATCTTACAGAAAGATCATACGATTTATTCAGAGCAGGTAAGTGTGAAATTAACCCCAACTTTTTGTCTGGGTCTTCAACAATCCTTCAACTGTGTCCTTTGTTTTTTGTTTTGTTTGTTTTTGTTTGGTTGATTTTTAATTTTTTTTTCTTTTTTGGTTCTTCTCTCTCTCTCTCTCTCTCTCTCTCTCTCTCTCTCTCTCTCTCTCTCTCTCTCTCTGTGTGTGTGTGTGTGTGTGTGTGTGTGTGTGTGTGTGTGTGTGTGTGTGTGTTTCTGCTGCAGGCCAGGCAAGTGCTGGACCACTGAATTATACTTTCTATTTATTCTAAAGGTCTCAATAAGCATTTCTTCTAAGATCAAGAAGTTTGCTTTGCCTCCAACAATGAATAGAGGTATGAATACATGGCTGAGCACTGGGCTGTGCCCCTGGTCCAGCTGAGAGGAGGAAAGGAGAGTCTATGTGAGCAAGGGGATAGGGCTTATGAGGAATATTCTCACAATGATGACTGGCTGGAGCTCTGGGAGCTCAATGAATTAAGAACAGCCACTGGGGAACCTTCGAGAAAAGGATTTAGACCCTCCAAGAATAGGTAACTATCCACTGACATGGGCAGTATGTGGAGCCTCAAGGGGAGGGATCAGACTGTGTTTCTATGCATAGACTGGTACTTCAGAGCCCATTCCCTCCAGAGGAACACATAATCCAATCTTGACATTAGGATGAGGAAATCGGACCTACCTGGAGTGAATGCTGAGCTGATCTACCTTGGGACTTCTTGCCCTTTTGGGAGAGGGAATGAGGGAGGCTGAAGGCTGACTGGGAGAGACTGGGGGGAGGGATGCAGAGCAGGGAGATACATAAAAAAAAGAACTTAATTTTATGAATAAATTTTTAAAAATTAAAAAAAGAAGTTTGTTTTGCTTATAATTATATTCTCAGTGTCTCAGACATACAATATACCTTTAGGAAGCACCAGATGAATGAATAAATAAATGAATGAAAATGACAACAATCAGATTGAGTAGCCTAACCCTAACCCTAACCCTAACCTATGGAAGCGCAGAACCCTCTAGAGTCATCAAATCATCATCTGCAGAATTATTGTTAATGGAGCATGTTCCATCGCTATCCTATATCATTCACATCCAAAAAGAACTCAAATCCCTCCACATTTGCCAGGAGAAATATTCATACACACAAAAATTTCTTGGGCATGGTTAACTTTACCAATCATTTGAAGAACAGAGTTAGAGAAAAAAAATTAACTTTTTTTCTTTGAAAATTTCACACATTTTTACAATATACCTTGAATATATCTACTTGTCATTTTCTTTCCCCAACTACCCCCTAGGACTTCCCAAATGCATCTCCTTTCCAACTTCATGTCATGCTTTTTTAAAATATCCTATCAACTCCAGTGAACAGTGCCCATAGTGAGGGGGTTGTAAAGTCATCCACTGGGGTATGGGCAACCAACCAATGGTTACTTCCTTACAGAAAAGTAATTCTCCTTCCATAGCAGCCATTGGCTTCCAATAGCTCCTCAGCTAGGAGTGGAGTGCAGAAACACTCTCCCTACTTTATGCTGAAACTTTTAACTGGCTTGATTTTGCTGCTCTGAGTCCATGCTTGCAACAGCAATGTCATGCCCAGAAGCCACTATTTCACAGAACTCTTTGTTCTCTGCCTCTTTCATTTTTTATACCTTTTTGTTTATATAAGCACAAATTGTTTCTAATCAAATATTTCATATCCACCTTTTAAAGTGCCCCTCAGTTCTACAGCCGTCCCAGAATCTTTGACAGAATCTTCCGCAGTCTGTGATCTTTCTTACCACTTGTAATAATTTCATCTGTGCCTCATCTATTCCATTGTCTTGTGTTTTCTTCCTCTTCCCTCCCATTTCTTCTCTCTCAGTCAAATACACTCTACCATTTCTTTTACAATCTCCTAATAGTTGACAAAGCACAGAAAATACCTTCCCTAAAAGACCCCCAGATTCTGACTTGTAAAGATTTTGCTCTGCTATGCTGGGAAAAGAAAAGGAGATGAATGACTTATTAGAATATCAACACTGGGGAGCTCGAGGCTAGCAGCCCTTTCTGATTCATCTGTTCCATTGTCAGTACATTAAAGCTACTCAGCTATTACAGGATGCAAGGCTTGTCTTCTCCATTTCAGAAATTAAACATCTAATACTCAAGGAGGATAGAGCCTGCCTGAGTCCCCAGGTATGTGAGGAAATGAGCAGAATTTTCAGTTTAGCTCTAAAACCTGGTGGTGACCATTCTCATTCTATTCTATGCAAATATGAAGGTAAGTCCGTGAGCTAACATGAGAAGGAAAGGGTCTCTTCGTCTCCCTTCTAAGCCTTAGCTCCATATCAAGATGTCTCATGAACATCTCAAGCTCAACCTGCACAAAGTCACCTTTTTAATTGTTTCTTCCCTAATTTAAGGTAATAGCATTCAAGCCAGGAGTCTGGGGTCTTCTACATTCTCCTGCTCCTTTACATCTCTAATAGCTAAACTTGACTGTCAATTGGATTGGGTTGAGAACCTCCTGGGAGACTAATAAGACACACCTGAGAATGCAGGTAAGAGAATTTCTAGGGATTACTAAGCAAGGCAGACGCATCCCAAATATGGTGCTACCGTCTCATAGGCAAAGGGCTTGGATGAAACCGAAACAATCAAACAAACAAGAAAATGGAGAAATATTCTACTTTCAGGCATTTACTCTCCCTCTGGTTTTTGTTCGCCATGCCATTTCCTTCCCTCCATGTTAGTCTGAAATCATGAACCAAAGTAAATAATTCCTCCTCCTGTTAAATTATATTTCTTATGTATTTGTCATAGCAATGGAGGAATGAGTAACACAACCTCTCCTACCTAATCTTTATTTAGCATACACATATATGCATATTGTAGATATGTGTGTAAATATACACAAACATACCCCTCCTACTCCCTTCCCCTCCTGTACTCTTGGCCAACATATACTCTATCTTCTGAATAACCATATCCAAACCCCTTTAGCCAGCCTTCCATCCAGGATAACTACCAGTGTACCTTAAGCACAAATATGTATTACTGTGATCTTATTAAAATGGGCCTGCATGTCACTGCCTTGCTTTAAAATCTCCCAAGGATCCCCTCGCCTTTCTATAAAAGATAAGATCTTTTATCTGGATCCAGAATGCCTTTTATGATATGGTTATATTAAAAATCCCATCTCAGCCCTCATATTCCAATAGTGACCTCCTGACATACTGCTATTCACCCTGTCACTACTCACACATGTTTACCCTTGCACAAATGGTTCTTCATCCTCAGAGCTTTATCCTCTGCATTTCCTCTGCCTGGAACTCCTCACAGTTCCTCTGCAGCTCCACTCAGAATCTCCCTTCCCCCAACCAATCTCTCCACTTGCAAAAAGCCATGGTCCTTGAGACATCATGGTCTCCATACTTGTTCTATCATGGCCTCCATCTCACAGTTTGCTTTACTAGTTCAGCTGCTTAAGTACTCCATGACTCCTTAGAAGGCAGGGGTTGATCACTGCTGCTTTCTCTTTAATGTTGAAATTTATACTTATTTAATAAGTACTCACTAGACATCTGTTAAGTGACCAGTTGAATGAATGGCCTAAGATAGTTCCTTCCTTTCTCTCACTACAAATATCGCATGGAGTAACCTTCACCCCATCACCAGCATCTGCTCTCTAGTCTTTTATTCTCATTCCTGATTATTTTATAAATCAAATGGTCCAGTTTCCCTTCCTGGGATTTTAAAGTGGAGTACTGGCACGTGTAAGCTACCTGATATTTCTAGAATAGCGTGTGTTGTGCCCGATTTGCCATCCTGAAGAGAGCACCAGATACTCGAGTAGAGCAGAATGCAACAGCAAGATTTATTGTGGAGAACGAGCTAGCTCTGAACTGCGCCAAATGTCCTCATCACAGAGGAGTAAGGCAGGAAGGTTAGTTCTGAGCAGTAGAGGACTTCTTTTAAAGAGAAAAACGGTACTCAGGATTTGCAGGAGTTGGCATAGTCACAGACTGAGTGGTGGCTCCCTTAATTGACTGACATTTGCCTAGGAATGTGCTGTTAGTCATTACCCAAGACATGCCATTAGTCACATAATCATGAGTTGTGACTTGGGCAGGGGAAAAGGGTTGTTTCCTGGAACATTCCCTGGTCAAGCATGATGTTCCATTAAGATATATGTTTAGGCCAGACCCTGGATTTCCAGGTGGCTTTTTGTTTTTAGGCTTAATATTGGTCTTTCAGTGTGCAAATCTCCTTTTTACAAAAAAAGTGGATCTGATATTTCCAGAATAATGTGCAAATCTCCTTATTTATTTATTTATTTATTTATTTAAAAAAGTGGATCTTATCAGCTCAGTGGATCTGAGAAACATTCAGTGTAAAAAAAACAAAAAAAAGAAAAAATCTCACTATGCAAATGTTATTCAATGTCAATAAAATTTGTGAAAGGAAATTAAAATCAAAGCAAAAAGCCATAAAAATCCTCATAATTCAAGAAGCCTCAAGAATATCTTTATAGACTCCCAAGTTTCATGACCCCAGAAACACTAAACTAAACTGTTAAAAATATCTATCACCCAAGGCCATATAACTTATTTACAGACAGATGAAGACATTTACATGAAGAGAGAAAGCATGTGACTTTGTTTCTGGTCATACAGCAAGGTAAGCTAAACCTAGAACTTCAGATTCCTATTTCTTCATACTACTTCTTTCTGTTCTAAGTTACTGTGATAGATATTGTTATCCCCCAGTACTGCTAGGTGGTGATGGTGCACACACCTTAAATCCCAGCATTTGAGAAGGAGAGGCAGACTGATCTTTGTGAGTTCAAGGCCAGCCTAGCCTACAGGCTAAGTTCCAGGGCAACACTGAGAAGCCCTATCTAGAAAGAAAGAAAAAAAAAGCCACCAAATGCTAAATAATATAACAGAAAATTTTATTGAGGACCACTGAGTTAGTTAAAGAGACCATTGCAAGGGAATTCATCAGTAAAAGGCAGAGTTGAGCTGAATACCTAATACAGAGTAGGCAAATAGAAATTTGTAGCCAAGATGCAGGATGGAGGTGACGGAGTTACCAAGAGAATATTACTAGGAGAAGTGTTATGTACAAAAGAAAATTCTGGAGATACTGCTTATTACAGATGGGCCAAACAATCAGACATCACATGAGGAGTGAGAGAAGGGGAAGAATCCAATCAGTTATGATAGATAAAGAGAATCAAGGATGGAGAGTTCTCACTAACCTGACTTGGAGTCTTGCTAAAGCGATACTCTATAAGAAAATTCATCCAAAAGTTCAAGAACCTTAAATCTTTCTACTACCTGCCTTATCATGTTGTTGGAATGCAACTATCAGTTTTCCACTTCAATTTTTAACTTGTTTGGTCTTAAATTATTTAAAGGAAATAAGTATAAAAATGCCTCACCCTCCAAAATACCCCCACCCAAGGAATTTAACTCCTAGCCTAAGTAAATTACCTAAACAGCCTTTCAGGAGTTTATAGCCTCTTACTGTTGAGGAGGAAATGGAAAATGAGCCAACCAGTACAGACAGATTCCTTGATCTCTCCCTGGGAAATAGTACAAACCCTCCTTTAAATACTTCTTTTTTGAGCTCTCCAACATAATCCTTTCCCCATCATCTGTATCCCATTCTCCCACAACCTGCCTTTAACAACTACTGAGTACTTATTTTCCACCCCTAAAAGTCAGGAAGACTGAGTCTCCAAGACAGTATATGCTCCATCCACAGTCATTCAGCTCCAGGGCCCAGATAAAGTCACTTAGGATAAAGTGACTGTCTTTTAAGTGACTTGGAGGCTTTTTGAAGCTGCTTACTAAGAACAAAGATCACATGAAAAACTGGTCGATAGATCTGAATGGAGTTCTACACTTTAAAATAATAAACAAGAAACTATTTATAAGGCAAGAAAAATTGAAGGGCAGAAAGTAATGAATCACTATTGCAAGTTGGCACAAAAAGAAAAATTAGTTCATAAAAATGCAGTTGGATAAATAATAGGTTATTTCATCATGTAAATATATCCCCAAAATAACTTTATTCAAACGAAAACATCTATTGTGACCTAAACTATTTATCATGCTAACGTATACCAAGAATCCTCACAAATTTATGAAAATGTTATATTCTGTAATCTCCTTGATCCAATGCAAATAAATAGTTGTGCTTCAACTGTCTTGTTATCAAATGATTAATCACAGCTGCTAAGAGCAGCTAAGAAGAGAATTTTGATTTTTTTTTCACATTATGGGTGGCATTTAGGGGGAGTGTACTTGAACTTGTCTTAGAGTTCTGGACTCTCTACAATAAAGATCTTGTTCTCTGGCTTCCCTTGAACCACCTGGGGAATTTCTATTATCACATATAAGTGATTCCCATGTTTTCCAGCTAAAGAGAGTGAAGAATTTTGATGTGTATAGAAAAAAATCTAAAGAGAAGAAAAAGAAACTAATATTCAGTATTTTATTGTAGACTCACATCAAGACAAACTATTATTGTGTTTATATGTGTGTGTGTGTTTATGCACATGTGGTATGTAGGCACCAACTCAAAGGTCAGAGGACAGTTAACCTTGTATTTTAGGAATGGATTCCTCATTGGTCTGAAACTCACCAATTAAGCTAGGCTGGCTGGCTAGTGAACCCTAAAGATCCACTTTTCTCTGTTTTTCAACACTGGAATTTTATGTGACTTATACTCTGAGGAAATTAAACTCATGTCTACTGCAGGGAATTAACAACTGAGCCACCACCACCCCCCCCAGCTCAAACAATGAACTCTTATCATGACCATAGATGAGGACACAGGGACTGGGACTTCTTCAGTACACATAGCGATGGACTCAACTCATCATCAAGGAGACTTAAGATCTAGGCTTGTTTACTACTTTCTCAATTTGAGAATTGGTAATTACAAGTTATGAAATATCTATTAATCACAAGAAAACCAGGACAATGGGAGACCCATCAGACTCAGCAATTCAAATGAGAATTGAGAGAACTTCAAAGCTCTATACTAACACATGTCTACCTCTTCCAAGAAATTGCAGAGGCCACATTTCGATGTGAATAGATAAAGGACAAGATAATCAATCCAGTTCAGCTTCTACACTTAGAGTTGTTAGTCTTTCGAAGAAGCTACCAATCCTCAGGTCTTCTGTGTCTTTCTTTGTGAAGCAGAGGCCAGAGAAAGTTGGTACATAACTAAGTGACTTTCATCTTCTTCCAGCCCTAGCATCTTCAGATACTAGTTTATCCTACCTGCGTCTGACTAACTAGCTTCATACATATGGTCCTGTAACTGAGGAGAATGAAGGAAATGAAGCCTCTTCTATTTTTCTTGTAAAATTCTTAATTATTTTTATAATTAGACAATTTTCATGTTACTTTAAAAAAATCTTGATTTTTTTTATATTTATAAGAATTTATTTGGGGAGAGAATATTACTCCTGCAGAAATTTAAGGAAAAAAAGCAAACAGAAAGAAAAAAAGTTTCTGGCAAAAAGTGTGAATTTTGTAACTGCCAGCTCTTTCAAAGACAGGAAGGCAGCCTGTAAAAGGATGGTTGCTAAGGAGACAATTGTATTTAAATTATCAGCTCACAATAGACCTAGCAAAGATATTGATTGGATGTGAGAGGGTAAAATTATTTTCCTCAGATTGAGGAGAATCTGAGGGTCTGGATACAGCCTCACCCTTCCAATGGTAGAGACAGACTTGGTATGAGATTGTGCTGTTTTTCTTTGTCTAACTGAGGATGGTAAGAACTGAAGGAAAAATGCTGCCTTTGTGTTGTCCATAATAGTCTCTCCCTCAAGTTCACCAAACATAGAAGAAACACAAGAGAAGGGAAATTTGTTGTGTTCCCAAAGAAAACCAATGGTTCAAAGGAAAGTTTTCTTAGCAGTCTGTAAGCGAGCAAATATGAGAAACTCAAAACAGCAAAAATACTTACAGGGCACTTTTGTGCAAGAAAGCATTTTTCCAAGAATCCCTCTGTTAGCACATTTAATCCTCACAGCTGATTTATCATCATCACCATCATCATCATCATCATCATATCATTATCATCCTCATTTTGTAGGCAAGTAAGGTGAGGAGTAATCAAGTCATTCAAAGGGAATCTACACTCCTACCTGTACATCATGTTGTATGTCTACAGTTGAATTCAAAGCTCTGTAGCCCATTTGGACAAACTGTAGGAAAAGTGTCCTCCATTAAAGGCATGACTTTAACTGTTTCTAGTTCCTATCACCTGGCCCATAGGCAAAAACCAGAAATTGAAATTTCAAACTCTGTTCCACTCAGAGAGCCAGTCACTGAAGAGGCAGTGAGCTGACATCTAAAGAACCATTCCATTTCATCTTTAGCTAACAGCTCATATAGGGAGAGGAAAGAAAGGCAGTCCAGCATCCTAGGGTTTAATCTCCCTCTTCTGATCAGGTGGCTATTCTTGTCTCTGAGATTTGTAGTGTTGGTGACTTTTGTTTTATCTCCTATCTGTGTAGAGGGAGTAGATTTTGCTTCTCTTTCATTATTATCTCACTATGTTTCTACAGAATTAAATACAAATGTGCTTGTAGAGACTCAGAAGTGTCCCTATTGATAGAAAGATGTGTATTATCCAAGCCTGTGGACTTCAATAAGACACAACTGATATAATTTAAGCACTGGTAAAAAAAAAAAAAAAGAAAAAAGAAACATCCATAATCACACTGCATCCAGACGTGAATCCAGTTATGGGTTTCAACTATTCCTCTTTGGAGCAATGGAGCAGATTCCTTACTTGCATAGCCACAAATGAATGATCAAAGACCACAGGGATTGTAGGACTTGACAAAGCAAGGATAAAAGGATACTAGATAATACATACCACATGCTTCTGGCCTTTGCCTACATCTGCTCAGTTAAGTTCATCTGTACTCCAAGTTGAACATGTCTACATAGTTATTCTGGGTGATGTTAGATTAATATGCTAATGACTATCATAGGTTCTTTGTTCAAATTTTCCCAAGAGGCATTTGTCATAGGTTGGCCAGCTGTTGAATTAGAAGACCATAATTAAAATCTTAACCTCTGTGAGGTCACAAGAGGAGTAAAGAACAAAAGGGGGAAATCCTGTGTCTACCAGTCACAGGATATTATTTAATGTTTCTATAAGTTATATTAATAGCTTCTGCTCTGTATGAATCTAGATGTCTATAATCATGACTCTAAATTTAATATGCATATTTTTAAACAACTTTTTCAAATATTCTTCAGCTCTTACTGGCAATAAATAAAGAGTAAAATATCATGCAATAAAATAGAATATCAACTCCTCTTCAAGACATAAATAAAATTCAAGGAGGTCAACCCACCCTATTTCAAAACACAGAGAATTCAATACATCATGGAAAGTTCTGTAGATACCAACCAAACTCATTGCTTAAGTTAGAAGATGTGAGAAACAACTTATGTTGGTTAAATGAGAATTGGCTAAATAAATCAAACTTATCCTCTGTTTCTTTTTTAATACTTTTTTAATTTTATGTTCATTGCTTTTTCCTGCATGTATATTTGTGTGAGTTGACAGATATTGGAGTTATAGATAGTTGTGAGATGCCATGTGGGTCCTTGGAATTAAACTTGCGTTCTCTAGGACAAGAGCTAGTTTTCTTAACTGCTGAGCCATCTCTCTAGCCCCTATACTCTGTTTCTTATGGTATCCTCCATCTGTTTAATGTATCTAGCATTTTTCCTCACAGGACACTCATTTTTTTGTATGTAACTATGAGTGCATATTTATAATTATGTGGTATAGACACACATATGAATACATGTGGAAAAGCTATAGGTTTACCTGAAGCCTCATTAAATAGAGGCCATCTTCATTATAGTTTTTTTTAATAAACTTTAAAAAAAATTATCTACTGTGTGTACTGACACCTACATTTGCATGAGAGAACATATGCATGCATCATGGCACATGTGGTCAGATGACTACTTGAGGGAATTGGTTCCCTTCTTCTAACATGTGGTATCCAGAAATCAAGTATAGGTCAATGGGCATAGAAAAAATATTGTGCTATCTAACCTATCTAATTGGCCTCACTCAATGTGCTGAGACAGGAGCTATCACTGAGGCCTGGAACTTGCCAAGTAGGCTAGATGACAGGCAGATTAAAAAAAATAGCATTAAACCATTACAAAGAGTGCAACAGATCCAGAGTTATAGACCTGAGTCTTTGGCTTAAGTGTAATTGGTGAAAAAGTAAAAGGATATAATACTACATTTTAGAGAAAAGAGATTAAAACACACTGTTTGAAACAGAGTGATTTAGAAGGGCACAAAAATTAGCAATGGTTACTTTTTAATGATTTTTCAAACAAGGATCTGGCTAGAAAGGTGAAAAACTTATTCTTCACAAGCTTCAATTTTGTTTTATCATTAACTGGATATTATTTTTAAAAAGTAAATTTGGGGAATTGTTGTAATAAGTTTCTATCTGGCCTTTCCAGCCTATCTTCAAGGTTTGGACCTACAGTCCCACAGAAACACATAGACATTTGTATTAATTTTATGCTGATTGACGTAAGGCCCTGGCATATAATTTGCTAGCTCCTTCATCTGAACTCAACCCATCTTGTTCAGTCGCAAAGCTCGATACCCTTTCTCATAGCAGCCTTTTAACTTCTTTCCTCTGCTTCTGCTGCATCTCTTTGTCTTGTCTGTGATAGTTGTTTTTGGTGTCTTTCTGGTGGCTCTGCCTGGCATCTATCTCTATTCTTTCTGTTCCAGAGTTTTCTTAGTTTGGTAGCCCTGCCCACACTTCTTGTCTGCCTTTTGGCCAATCAGCTTTTATTAAACCCATAAGCGGGAAAATTATTTAAAATTTAACACATGATCCCACTACAAGGAATGACTTAGTCTGTATTTCATAGCTGTGAAGAGACAACAGAACCATGTCAACTACTATAAAGAAAATTATTTATTTTGGTGTTCTTAAGTTTCAGAGGTTTAGTTCATTGCAATCATGGTGTGAAGCCTGGTGGCATACAGGAAGACATAGTGCTGGAAATGCAGCTGAGAATTCTACATCTGGATCCACAGGCAACAAGGAGAGAGAGCATACCACTGGACTTTACTTGAACCCTTGAAACTTCAAAGCCTACTCTCAGTAACACACTTACTTCAACAAAGACATGCCTACTCTAACAAGGCCACACCTCTCAATCCTTCCCAAATAGTGACACTCCCTAATGACTAAGCATTCAAATACATGAGTCTCTGGGAACTATTTACATTCAAACCAGCATAGGTTCAAAAGATGACTCAGCTTGTAAAGTCCTTGATATATTAAGTATGAAGACATTACTTAAGTATGAAATCCTCAACATACTTATAAAAAGTTAGAAATGGTGGCATGTGTCTGAAATCCCAAAATTTTGGAAGGTGAGAAAGGCAAATCTTTGAGGCTCACTGGCCTACCTCATAAGTTGCAGGCGTAATGAGACACCATTCCTCAGAAATCAATGTGGATATATATGTAAATATTACAAAAGTGAATGCTATAGAAGTGAATACATATATTGCTATACCCCATGTTTCTGGAATATTCTCTTCCTTTGCAGATTCTTTAGAAAGTTAAGGCACACATGGGACCTACCAGTCAATTCTGGCCTTTTGTTCTAGTCTTAAACTTTGTTGTGTGAAACCCTGCATGGGTTTACAAGGTGCTTGTATTTTCATTTGACCTCTTAACAACACTTCAAAAACAGTTTGTGTATCACCCTCCCATTTTAAGGGAAATGAAACAATGGCTTTGGATTCACCCACAGTTTTTCAGAGTTTATGGCTTCCTTGCCTTATACTTGTCATTGTATCACTCATCTGGCTATCTGGGGAGCAGGACCTGCTTCTCATTCACCACTGGAGACTCAGGAGTGGTATCTTTAACAGCCTTCAGAGGTCCCTTCCCTACATCCCAGCCCCACTTCCTCTATACATTTTGCTCCCTCTCCTCCCCTAGCACATAGGCTATAATTGCTGATTTTATATCTACTGGCTTCTCAGATATGCCTCCCCACTCCAAATGCATGCCCCACTGTCAGTTGCTTCATATTCCCCTCTCTACCCAATGCCCAATGCCATGCTTGGCACATAGAAAATGCTCAGTAAATGTTTGTCAAATAAATGATTCAGAGAATGATCATCTCAGAGCCTGGTGGCTTCATAAGATTTGAGTTATTGCATTTTTTCCCTATCTAGACAGAAAAGCTCCAGACGACCCCTGGGCTGTGTTCAGATATTGTAAATAATTGATCATAAAGATGAAACACACAGGCTGGACTGAGACCAGGGAACCTGTCAATATCATGGGAATAAATCTCTGTTCACAACAGCCCAGTGCCTGGGCTGCCTTTCCAAGGCCATTAAACTATCACTGTGGTGCAGGCATTAGTTGGAATAAAGTGTTTGTGTTTGTTTGTTATCATTTCTTAGTAAAACTAATTAAGGAACTAATTGATTGTTTTGTTGTTCTACTAATTAACTCCATATGGTGCCCATTTCCATGGAGATAGACTGTGAGTTATGGAAAGGACTCAGATTTAACATGTCTTTGCTTGGTTTAGGGACAATCCGTCAGAATTAAGCATTCTGTTCAATCTGATTTCCCTTCATTGTTGTAGCTATGTTTTTGGTTTCCTTATATCCTTGAACGTGGAGAGATAAGGTCAGTGAAGGCTAGTCAGGGAAGTGCTAGAAATAATAAAATCATCAAGCAAAAAAATAATAATAAAATAAAAACCCTAAAGAGAGTAATTAGGAAAGTCCTAGGCTAAGATAACATAAGGAAATAGCAATTCCAGCTGTTCCCACTTTTGACATTTAGTATGTAGTTCATATGAGGAATAATACAGTCATACCCTATCCTAACTGTGCAAGAATCAATGCCCTTATTTCCAGTTCTTCCTACAGTGACATACTTTCTCGAACATGGTATACCTACCTACTTCAACAAACACATATCTCCTCATTGTACTGCTCCCTATGTGATTGTGGGTGACAATTAAATTCAAACTACCACCATATCATAACAACTTGCTAGGTATTCTTTGCCCTTCTGCATGGGCATGGTCCTGGAAATAAATCCATAATATAGATCTATATCCAACTAGCTACATCCTAAAAGAGAGGTCCTCAGCCTAGAGCAGGCCTCTAAGCCTATAATCAAATGTTTTAATTATAAGCCATTAAGATTAGGAATACTTATTACTATGCATATTCTCACAATGGCTAATCAGCATTCCTACTACAAGCCAGCTCTTTAGATAGTGGGGAGCTGAAGTAAGTAGGTTCAGAAGCTATATCTTCCATGACAACTGAGAGCCTGACATGACTTACTGTCCTAGATCCATAATAATAATCACTTAATTCAGAAACACTGGACTTTCACACTGTTTGGTCACTGTGATTGGCAGATATATAATTAAAACTTTGAAAGATGCAAAGTGAATTAATCATAATCTGTGTGTATCTAGACATGTGGTGGTGGGTGGACTAATAATGAGGGGTTATGGCATTGGGGGGGGGAAGACATAGCCTCTGAAGTTAAACACAAATCCAATTTCTGCCACTTGGTTAGGAAGACATGCTCAACCCCTCTAAGCACTAATGTTTCTGTCTTTATAATGAGGAAGACGATGCTGACAACTCAGTGAAGTTGACAAGATTGCATAAGAAAATAAACAAATCAGCATGATGTCAGTTGGATAGTGCCTATAAGATAAGCCTACATTTAGCTGTAGAATTTCTTCCTACTTCCTTGTTTTCTGGTAAGATTTCCAAGTCTAAGATACAGTACTGTTACTGACAGACACCCTTGTAGACTATTTTCCCCTAGAATGAGTTCCCAAAACTCCTAGCTGATCTTGTATACCTGCTTTGGTGGTTTAGATGGATGTTCTCTGGGGGCTCATATATAAAAGGCTTGATCTCCAGCACATAGTCCACTGGAGGTGAAGGAAACTTCAATAGATGGAACCTGATGAGAAAGTCTTTCCCATTTAAAAGTGTTTATGTAGAGAAGTTATTGGGGCCTCAGCTTCTTCTCAAAATTTGAGTCCTAGCCTAAAGTGAACAGTTTTACCTAACCTGGAAGTCATGATGTATTGCCTCATCACAGGTTCTAAAGGAACTGAGCCAACAATAGTCCAAATCCATAAGCTAAAATAAACTTCATCTGTGTAGAAGCTGGCATCCTTGGGCATCTGTTATAGTAACAGAAAACTGACTAACATAATGTTTGATTAACAGCTTACCATTTCTTTTGGAAAACATCATTCTACTCTATGACAGAATCATTTTACATACCTCATGGCCATTTGAGACAATTTATATAAGTGAAATAAAGCATTATTTGTTATCCTATCAGTAGATCACCTCTGTTCAAGCAAAATCCTTAAGTTCATCTACATTGTCACATATATAATAAGTTCCTTCTTCATTTTGGTGATCAGGTGCCTATTGTCCTATAAGGTAACAGTGGAAATGGAAATACTTTATCACTCACCAGTGATGTCATAGCTATCATGATTCATAACACAATTCATTCTTCATGGAGGATTTCCATGTAAAGAAACCTATTGTACTTTTACTAATAAAGAAGTATACCATTCCTAATTTTTGTAAGTTCTCTTCAGGGCTAAGTTTCTAGGCCAGCTGCAGAGTATCTACTTAACATTCATAAGTCACTGAGTTCAATTTTTAGAACTAAAAACAAAACGTTTATCATAAAGCATTCTGACATGTTATACTATTGATAACCTTGTTGTGACTCATGTTCACTATAGCTCTTGTTTTTATTTTGTGCTTTTTTTGTTTTTGTTTTTAGGTGCTAGGACTCAAACCAAGTCTTTATACATCTTAGGCAGTTGCTCTACCACTGAGTCACATCCCCAGCTTTGCTGAGTCATTTTAATGCATCATTTTCTCTTAGTGTTTTGTTTTGTTTGAATACAAGGTCTCCTGTGACCAAGACTGGCTTCAGAGTCACTAGGAAACCAAGAAAGACCTTGATATTCTCATGCTCTTTCCTTCACCAATTCTTGGTCTTATAAGGCTATCACCATGACTTGTTTTCTCTCTTGACTTTTTTTTTTTTAGTTTTTTTTTTTAGATTTTTGAATAAAGTCTCATTTTTTATCCATGTATCCCCTTGTTGAAACTCCCTTCCCCATCCTGGCCACTCTCTCTCTCCTCTCCATCTCCTCATCTCCTACCCAGAAAGGGCAGGAGTTCCCAAGGTGGCTTACTTCAGCAGCCACTCCAGAAGAATCTGATTTCCTCATTCATTGTTTCAATGATCACAACCCTAGAACCAATCAGCTCTCTGTCTCTCTCCCTCTCCCCCTCCCTCCCTCCCTCTCTCCCTCTCCCCCTCCCTCCCCCCCTCCCTCTCTCTCTCTCTCTCTCTCTCTCTCTCTCTCTCTCTCTTTCTCTCTCTCTCTCTCTCTCTCTCTCTCTCTGTGTGTGTGTGTGTGTGTGAGAGAGAGAGAGAGCATATAACCTTGGCATGTAATGGCTATACCCACTATTGTGTATCCACACAGTGACAGAGTTTCCTAATGATGAATCTCTCAAAAAAGTCTCTCTAGGGCTAGAGATGACTCAGTGGTTAAGAGCACTGGCTTCTCTTATAGAGGACCCTGGTTCAATTCACAGCACTCATATGGTATCTGACAATTATCTGTAACTTTAGTCCCAGGGTACCCAATATCCTCTTCTGGTCTCCACAGGTACTACATACATGTGGAATATATGTAAAATATCAATATACATAAGTTTTTAAACAAAATTAATCTAAATAAATTTTTAAAATAAATTTTTAAAAGTATCCCCATGACCAAGTGATGTATGTTTCTATATACTACATGTTCTTTATTCTTCCATCAACAGACATTTAGTTTGTTTCCAAACCTTGGCTATTGTAGTAAATACAGCTGCCAAAAAGATACAAAGGGAAGAAGATGGTCTCTTCAATGAATGGTGATATGAAAATTGGATATTTACATGCATAATAATGAAATTGGACCTTATATTACACTACAGACACACACACACACACACACACACACACACACACACACACACTAATGGATTAAAGATTTAAGTTTGAAACCGGAGAACAAAAATGCCCAGAAGAAAACATTGGAGATAAACTTTACAATTATGGGTCTTGGCAATGGTTTCTTGGATTGAACACTGAAAACACAGGCAATAAAAGACAAATAGCAACATATTATTGTATCAAGCCAGAAAGATCTGCACCCTAAAGGAAGTGATCAATGAAGTAACAGGAAAAATTTTTCTATAAGATAAGGAGAAAAATAAGTAAACTATAAAAATGGTGTATAAACCATAAATCTGATCGAGCTTAGTTTCCAAAACTTATGAGACACTTCTATAATATAAGAGCAAAAATATTAATAACTATATTTTAAAATGGGCAAAATGAGGCTTCAAAAAATAGGTTAGTTACTAAAGTACTTGCCATGAAAGCATCCATCTTCAGAACACAAATTTAAAAAGAAAACCCAGGCGTTGTTGTTGTTGTTTTCTTTTGGGTTGCCTACCCCCCCATCTCCCAAAGAATTCATTCTTAATTATTAGTGCCTGGCCTTAGCTAGGCTTTTTCCCTGCCAATATTTCTTAACTTTAAATAACCCCATTTAGCTTTCGTTTCTGGGTTTTTCTTTTTCTATTCTTGTATACCTTTCTTTGTTTCTTACTCCATGGCTTGCTGTGTAGCTGGGTGGATGTAACCCTCCTCCTCCTCTCAATCTTTTTTTCTTTTCTTCCTTCTCCCTGATTTCTTTTTCTATTTACCTTCTCTGCCTGCTAGCCCTGCAGATCCTTTCTCCTGCCTTGCTACTGGTCAGTTCTTTATTAGACCATCAGGTGTTTCAGAAGGGAAAAGCAAGACAGCTTCACAGACTTAAACAAATACAATATAAACAAAAGTAACACACTTTAAAAACATTCTACAACAAGGCAAGGCAGTTTGCACCTGCAATAGCAGCACTGGAGAGTGGGTACAAGGGCTCAAAGGTCTCACTAACTAGCCATCTTAGCCTACTAAGTGACAAACTTCAGGACAATGAGAAACACTGTCTCAAAAACCACAGGTAGGAAGTTCCTGAGAAAGCATCTCTAATGTTGACTTTTTCACTTTTTGCTTCCATATTCATGTGCACATACATATATGTCCAACCACAGAAGCATATGCACTCACGCATGCACACAAAAGAAAACAGATGTGAAAAACCACTTCTTCAAAGAAGATAGACAAGTGGCCAACAAGTATATAAAAAAAATTACTCATAAATATTGTCAATATCACACATCTTTAGGAAAACACAAATTATAACCAATATAGAAAATGATGTCCTATTTATTTAGGTGCTAATTATCCGAAAGAACAATAAGTAAAACACATTAATGGAGATATGAAAAGCAGGACTCATACATTGCTGCTGCTTCCATCTATGGAAAACAGTATAGATACACCTAATAAAAATTAAATAAAGAATGACCATACAGTCCAGAAATCCCACTTCTCCATCTATAGGCACAGTAACTGGAAGAAAGAAGGAAAAATGATGTAACCTGTCCCAAGCCCATGTTCTTCAGTCCATTTTAGAGATACAGAAGTCTAAATTTAATCCTGGCTTTGCCACACACCTTGCAAAGCCAGCTCCTTCCCCTTAGTATGCCTTCATTTTTCATTCAATAAAATGAGAAAATTATAGAAACAGAAATTCCCAGGAGATGCTAACAAACCCTGTTAAGGGACAAATTTGATATCTCCTGTGCCATTTTAGATTCCACCAAATGAGACTCAGAATTGTGAGTGGTCCCCTGTCCATCGTTTCAGGGGCTCAGACCAGCCTTTTGCTCTGCTCAAATGTGGCTTTTTACTCAGTTTTCCAAACATCTACTCTGTCTTCTCCCCTCCTGTCTTGTCTATAACCTTCTCAATTGTTTATTTCCTCTGATGTTGTCTGAAGCTCCAGAATAATTGTTGCAGGAGAAGCAATCAGCTCATCCTTCAACAAGCCATCGAGACAGACAGGCAAGCGGAGTATTAGGCTGTCAATTTCCAGGCCTTTCCAAATGTTAGAACAATTTTGGTGAATTACAAGCAATAGAAAATCACTTTGGGTGCTCATTAGGCAGGAGGCAGGAGTGATGATGAATGCCTGGAAACAGAAGTAAAAGCAGGCTTTCTGGAAGCCAAAAGTCTACCTTTCAGTATATTCCAGAGGTGGTTAACCCTTGCTCTTCAGGAGAAACCCCAAGGTGTTCCCAGGGTTCAGTAAATAGAGAAGTGACTGTACATTCAAGCAGTACCTACTCTATTGTGGGTCCTAGAGACAAACAAGACAAACTTGCACTTCAGTTACTACAACAGCACAAGAAAAAGATGGAAGATATTGGGGAGCCTAAAGTGATGCCTTAGTGGTCAAGAGTGAGTACTTCTCTTGAAAAGGATGTGTACTGTTTTCCTAACACTATGACAGAGAAGGAGAAGGAGGAAATAGGAAGATAGCTTAAAAGGTAATGTGCTTTCAGCCCAAGCATGAGGATCTGAGTTTGGATCCTCAGCACCTCCATAAAAGCTAGACATAGCCATACTCATCTGTCATTCTAGAGCTAGGGGCTAGTTGGTGATCTTCAGGTTCAGTGAGAAGCCCTGTCTCAAAAAGATAATAGTGGAAGACACATAATATCAACTTTTATTTCCATGTCCATGTGTACATACATGTACTGCATGCCACACAGCAAACATGAAGGGAGAACTTATTTTGTCTCATGGTACTAGAGTATATAGTCAATGATCGGGAGATCAAGAGGATCTATTCTTTCTTAGCCTATGGTGAGGTGAAACACCATAGCAGAAGAGCATGTTGGTGCTCATCTCATAGCAGCTAGAAAAACGAGAGCCAGGAGTTGTGAGGAAAGAGAATATATCTTTCATTTGCATATGTAAGTACCCTGTTTCATCTAAACTGGCACCTCCTCCTCCTTTTTACCACATCCCAATAATACTCCAAAACTATAAAAATCCATCAACGGTTTTCTGATGAGAGTCCTTGTGATCTTGACATTTCCCAAAAGGCTTACTAATAAACTTTACATTGTGAGCCAAGTCTTCATCATATAAGTCTGTGAAGGCAATTTCATATCTAAACTACAATACAATATTACTATGTTCAAGTCATGTAAATAAGGAAGGGATTTGCATATATATTATATGCTAACATACAATAAACTTTAGGTCAATATTAGCTGTATATTATAGATGAAGAAAGCAAAGTGCTGAAAATTCAACAAATTAACAAACAACAACAACAAAAAATTTCAGCCAGGGGCTGGAGAGATGGCTCAGCAGTTAAGAGCACCATCTGCTCTTCCAGAGGACCCGGGTTCGATTCCCAGCACCCACATGGCAGCTAACAACTGTCTGTAGTTCCAGTTCCAGGCAAACACCAAGGCAAATAAATAAATAAATAAAGTTTAAAAAAAATTTCAGCCAACAAGTGTCCAAGGATGGACACAAAAGTTTATAAATAAAGAGTCACCGGAAACGGCAGTTCCCATAGCTTTTTAGAGCAAGGGAGAAGTGACTGATAATGTGTAATAGTCCTGGTAGCAATGAAGGCTCTTTAGAAAGAATCCTTCATCTCCATGTGGCTACTGAAATCATCCCACCTACAGAATTGCAATTTTTCCAGGAGTCTAGTGCTGGGAAAAAGAAAATGTTGAAAATCATCATAATTTCTGGTACCAGAGGAGGTACTTGTCTTCCAGAAAGAGATTCACACAGGTCTGACCTACCAGATTATTTTGTAGGATAGGCTAGAGCCAACAAATCTATTTCTCAAAGATGGGTAGAAACCAAGCTTGGCAATGAATGCTTATGTAAATATACCTCTTACGTTCTGTTTAAACCTAAATCTATTTCTATTTAAATCTAAACCTCATAGTCATGACCCTAAAAATAAACATGGGGCTGAGGGGGGTATCACTGGCAATTTTGATCCGCTTCTTTGAGTATCTACATTGAATACAACTCTCCTTCCTTTTCATTATTGCTTGCCAGTTAAATTGGTAAACTGGGGATGGATGGTCAGCCTAGCTGTCTAGGGACCACATTCTGATGCCAACAGCTCTAGTGATGTAAATAGAAGGTATATCAGCCAAAAAAAGTAGAGTTCAGTTCTAGTCTCTATCATTTACTATCCTCTGACTTAGAGAGTCACTTGAACATTTTGAGCTTTGTCATTCTCTGAGAACACTATCGTACCAGATGTCTGGGAGGACACTGTGAAATAAAGGCAGATAGAGGCCAATATCGGAAAAGTAGATCAGTCTTCCTTTCATTGTTCACAGAATTTGCCAAGTAGCCATGTGGGACTCTGTACTAGGTAAAGCATTGTGGGGGGAAAAGAGAAATGAAACCAAATCTTCACTTTTATAGAAAATGCAGCATGGTAGAAAATGTTTGTGAGTATCAATTTCCATGCTGGCTCTTAGACTCTCAGATTACTAAATTTTTTGTGTGATAGTTCTCCCCTGAACCCTAGATAAATAGAACAGTGTAAGTCATCCATTGTAGAGAATAAAACAAATGTTGCTATAAATACTGACAAATGAAAGCCAGAGTCAGAAAGTACCCAGCAGAGCTTCAAACACTCTTGAAGAATAAAGAAAGAAAGATAAAGCTGGCAAGGTACATTCATGGGCCAAAGAAGATGAAGTGGACCTTTTCTTAGAAGAGTGAGTGATCAAATTGTTGTTAAGTAGCTAAAGTATTATGATTTAAATAATACTAATGGACTCAGAAGATCTGAGGAGCCCTGTTGGCCAGAGGTCAGGTTGTCATACATGGGGCATATAGATTGCTGAGGTATTTGACTGTGCCCCAGGACAGCTTCAAATTGGTCCATCCCATGAAAACCATCTTTAAATCCAGGGTCCTCATATATCCCTAACCCAGAGGCTCTAGAGAACAAGGGGTAGAGAGGTTTACAGTACCTTGGGATGATCATGGCCTGAAAGAAAAGTCTCAACCTTGACCAAGGGAGTATTAGCAGCCAACAGATTAGTAGCCTCTAGGCAAGATGTTAAAAAATATTTTAGAGATATTAATGCTGAGATAGAATTTGTATAGGGTCTCAGTTATGAAGGAAAGGTGTGGTCATTTCTACTAGTGCAGATAAGAAAAAATCAAGAGGTCTTCTATAGATAAGGCAACCTTTAAATGAAGTTCTGACCTTAGTATGTTATTTGTAGCAAAATGAGTGGTCATAAAGTTAGCCAATACCTCAACCCACTCTTAGAATATAAAGCTAAGGTCTCTCTTGTCCCAAATCAGGGACAGTCTTAGCCTTTGTGGAAAGATGAAGTCACAGAGATGAATTCAGAGGCCCTGGCTTGAAAGAAAAGACAGAGCAGTATATGAAGTGAGGCAGGATTTGGCACCCATACAGTGCTTGACACATAAAGATGACTATAAAATGATTGTATTTTGATCCCAAAGTCAACTAACAATGCTGAAAATAGAAGAAATATATAGGTCTATATGAGAAAGATTTAAAAGAAAGAGATGGCAGTAAGTGCTACAGAAACCAGTCCCAAATTGAAGCTAGCTTTGTTACAGTTGTCCACATAATCAGGACTGTAACTCAGGTATCTCTCATGCTCACTGAATACCAAAGATGCTGGACTTGAGCCTTTATCAAAAGCACTAAGGCTATGACAGCAGAAAATCACAAACACCAAAACTGACAAAGGTATTTATTGTTTGCACAAGCCTGGAAAGTTATTCTGCTTCTCTAAGGCTTATAATCATCAACTGGAAAGAATATGTGGAAGGTTAGAGAATACAGTGGAAAAGCAACTGAGAGTACTGGACACAAAATAGATATGTAAATATGGTAAAATTTAACATGGAAGATGATGATGATGATGGTGGTGGTGGTGGTAGTGGAAATGGTAGTGATGATGGTGATGATAGTGATTATAATGATGACAACATAATAACGGTTATGTGATGAGTTGGTAGTGATAATGATGGTGGAATTAACAGTGACGGTTATGTGATGTGTTGGTGATGATGAAGGTGGTGGAGCAGCATGATGGTGATGGTTGCCTGGTAGTGATGAGAAGGATAATATTGAGGAGGAGGAGATGACAGTGATTATTATTTGATTATGGTGGTAATGGTAATGGTGATGACCACCACAATAATAACAGATGATGATGATGAGAAACAAAAGGATAACATTTTCCTTTTAGTAAGCCAAGCTGTGATGACATTTTCTCACCAGAGATCAGTAGATCTAAATGACTCTTAAACCCATGAGATCAGGGATAAGTGTTCAGGCAAATGATAATATACATATAAATAAATAAATAAATAAATAAATAAATAAATAAATAAATAAATAAATAAAAGAAAGTAATAGTAGGCTTCAGAGAAGAGAAATAGTTTAGTTGACAGTTGGCCAAGAACAGGCAATAAAAATAGCTATCATTTGCAGGGCTTTCATCAAGGACAGCAAGATGCTTTTATGTTCATCATCTATAACATTTGGTGAGAGACAGTGCTCTCTTCAGACAGAGGAAACCACTGAGCAAGGGACCCACAGGGAAGACATTAAGACAACTCTACTGTGGAGAACAGTAAGGGAAGGGATGTAAGGAGAGCTCCTGTAAGAGCGGCCAGCAGGTAGTAGGTTCTCAGTAAGCTTCAACTATCTATCACCTTTGTCATTAAAAGGACTAGGTAAGAGCTGGTGGTTTACCAAAGTAGAAGAAATTCTGCCTCAGGAGAAAAAGTGCTCCCTGTCAAGGGAGTCAGGACCTCACAAAAGGTGTGTGTAAATAGACTGTGGCACTGGATTGGAGCAAGGTGTCGGACCTTGTGATGGTTAGTTTAGATTGTCTACTTGACACAGCACAGAATCACCAGGAAAGGGAGTCTTACTGAGTTGTCTTGTGGACCTGAGTAAGTGAATTTTTTCATTGGGTTAATTGAGGTGGGAAGACACACCCTGAATGTGGACACCATCATTTCATGGGCTGGGCCGAAGAGTGAATAAAATGGAGAAAGCAAGCTGGGCTCCAGTAGGCTGCATGCAATAAGTCATTGCTTTCTGCTCTTGACTGAGGATGTCACGTGACTGGCTGCTTCAAGTTCCTGCCATCTTAACTTTCTGGCAATGAGAGCAAATTGGAGCTGTGAGACAATGAAACCCTTTCCTCCTTAAGTTCTGTCAGCATATACTACCAAGGCCCCAGGAACGAAACTAAACAGATGCTTGGGAACTATTTTGTCTAGGAATCCGTGACACAGGTGGCATAAAGATGCATAGTTTCTTCTCAAAGCATTCTGGGTAGGTAGGATACATGCACACACACACACACACACACACACACACACACACACACACACACACACCATCTTGGTATCTAGTCCAGACATAATTAAGGCTTTAGTCCAAGCCTGAACACAAATGTTGAAGACAGATTTCCCTTTTTTGCCCCTAATTCCCTTTAAACATGTCTAGTTTCTTTTGTTCTCCCATTTTAATGATTCAATTCTCTCCTCTGCCCTTCTCATGGCCACCTTGGAACAGCCCCCACAGCAGGAAGCCCTTTAATTGGCAGTAGCTTTGCCATCACCCAGCTGCAGAGGTGGAGAGGCATTTAGTGGTGTTTGTTTTCTGGAGGTGGGGGGGGTGTCTTCAAAACCAAGTAGCTATAGTAGCCTGTTCAACACCATTTGAAGGTGATAAATTAGACTTCGTTTTTTGTCATTTTTCCTCCTGCTGGTTCTTCTGACAAGTGGCCACTGCTGAGATTGCTGAAGGAGACAGAATAGCTTTCTCTAGCAGACATTGCTTTTCGTCATCTCACCTCCCTCTCTTCGCTTTCTTCCTTCCCGCAGGGGTAACCACCACCCACTGTAAATCCAGCCCCGTGTCAGTACCTAGAAAATACAGGACAGCTTCCCTGAGGATCCATGTGCCGAGGCTACTGATTTCTGAAAGAAATGTCTATAATAAAATCAAGGTGCACTCATTCACAGGAGTGTAGCCATGGGGGCTGAGGTATCAGCCCACACACTCAGGCTCTGGAACTATCTCTGACTTCTCTGCTCACTGTGCATGCAACTCATTCCACAAGTGTCTAATGAGTACCCACTGTGTGCAGGACATTGTCCTAGAAGAAACACCAGTAAACAGAACTGACAAAAGTCTCTGCCATGGTGAGAAAGAGGAAAACACAGAGAACAGTTTATAGAATAAATCAGCAAATTAAATATCTCTAGAAGGAGTTGACGACTATGGTAAAGAAAATAAGCAGAGAAGGGGAAGGGTGACTGGCGGCCTGGTGTGGGAGAACAGAGATGACAGTTTTCAGTAAGATAAGAAGACAGCCCTTGGTAGAAGTTATGATGCAGGCCCACAGCCCTGAACACATGCCCTTCCTTTATCACCAATCCCTCCATTGAACCATTAACTCAATATTCATGCTCTCATCCATCCACAATTCTCTCCTTCATCCACTATCCCCTGTGCATTCTTCCAACTGCAGCAGCCTCATTTGCCCAACCCCTTTTCACTAGCTCATTCTCCATGTGTTTATTCTGCCACTCATTCATTCATTCATGAGCTCTGTCTCGCATCAGCATCTGCCATCACTGTCTATCTAGTCCTTTTCATTTCCTTCCACATGCACGCATCCTTTACTCTGCACCAGTGATTGTTCTTAAGTTCAACAAATTACTGCTTTGTGTGCTCACCTCCAGCTCTTGGGTGAGATTCTCTCTCCTGGAATCATTGTTGACCTGAAGGCTAGATGAGAGCTCCATCTCAGGGTTCCACACAACACTTTCTCTATCACAATATTTATGATCCTTTAACTGCCAGCTCGACACAATTTAAAACTCAGAAAGAGAGCTGTAACAAGGAGAACTTATCTACATCAGGTTGTCCTGTGAGCAGGGGACTGTCCTGACTGGCAATTGATGTAAGAAGACCCAGCCCCCATTACTGGTGACACCATTCCTCAGGCAGTGATTCTTGGGCAGTTTAAGGAAAAAGAAAGGAAGCTGAGCATAAACAACCAAGCAAGAATTTATGCATTTCCACATCCCATTTCCCTCCCTCCCTCCCTGTGGCTGTGGATGTGATGTTTTAAGTTCCTGCCTTGATTTCTTCACAGTAACAACAGAGACCTTCTCTTATGCCCACTGTGGCCTCAGACTGCCACACAATAGCTACTCAACAAAGTCAGTCTTCAGGAACCATCTGGACAAAGAATGAGGGGGAGAATCCCAAACCAGCCACAGACACTCTGTATAGAAAAGCAAGAGGCAGCTCGTGGTCACTAGAGGCTATACATACCTGATTAAGCTTCACGCTGACCTCAGAGGCAGCCACTTTAAACCCTGCTTTATAGATGAGGACATTGAGGGACAGAGAGGTTAAATGCCTTGCCAAAGATCTATGGATAAACAGTAACCCAGCTGGAATTCGCTCAAGCCTTCCAACCTTCAGGCATGTGCTTGCCATACCCTCAAGCTTCCTCGCTGAAGATGAATAAGTAAATAAATAATAGTCGTCATTGTCATTGTCTTAGCAGCAGTAGTGGAATCCTGGCTGCTATTCTGTCTGGCCAGCTGAGACTAAACCTGGAGTTTAAGTTGCAGCCATGAATACTGGGTTTCCACAATAGCTACCTGCTGCAGGCAAAGATAATAATATTATTTTCTGGGTTCTTATTTAAATGGGGCCAGACACCACCCTAGACCACGGAGGCCTGGCCTCCAACCTTTTAACTGGTAATTACTCTGCAGCCACAGTGTGAGATCATCCATTAACCTAAGGCCAAAGGGTACCCTGCTAATCAGCCAGCTCTATTCCATCAAGCAGCTGGGTTGATTGTGGACCTTAATCACAGAGGGATGGCCAGAATCAAACTGTCCATCCTTGCAACCCCAGTGAGGAAAGAAAGTTTTATTATAGAAGAGCTGACATTTGACAGTCTCTACAAAGAGATCTTTTTAAAGGCAATGTCTCAACCAAGACCCACTTAATAACGATGCAAAATCAGGGAAGGGGGATGAGAGAGCCGGAACGACATAGATAGGATAGAGCCTGAGACCCTGATCATGGGTAAGAAGAAAAAAAAATAGTACTAAGTATTCTGTGTGCACTGGGTGCTTATTTATTATAGGGTTTAATCTTAAAATAATGCTACTAGGAAGTGCCCCGGAGTCCCTATTTCTGATGGAAAAGCTAAAGTCAAAAAAAAATGAAGAAACTTTCCAAGGTCAGTCCTTGTGAATCTTTCCAGCACCTTGTGCTGGATGTCAGGTATCTAACTTTCAGCATGCCTGATTTCCATGCATTAAGAATAACAAAACAGTTGATGTGTAGGTGGAGAAGAATGTGCAGTGCCCATCCTAGAGACATTTGCATTTGAAGAGAACCGTGATTAACCTGAAGAAGAGGCTAGATAATCCTAGAGTTTTAGGCACCTTGCTGGATGGCCCAGAGCTTCTCTCGGCCCCTGGGGCCTCTCTCAGTTTAGAGGACTGTTTAGGTCTGTCTGGCTCACTACTCTCACTGATTCTCGTTCCTTTATCACTCTGGCTGTGAATGCATGGAACTACACTTGAAACACTGTAGATATTTTTGCCAGATTATTTGGCGGAAAAGAAAATAGGAGGCATTGATACAAGGGGAATCAAGGTCCTCTCTTGGGATTCTTAGTCTCATTAATAAAATAATTTAATAGATTCAAACAGAAACACAGAGACAATTTTATTTAATTTTAAAAGCAGCACCTCCAGGGCAGAGAAGCTGCTAGGAAAAGGAGAATGCAAGGGAACAGGAAAGAAAGCCACGCTGTTTAAGCTTGCATGGAAGGTCACACACATGGCAGACAGTCAGACAAATGGCAGGGGAGAGGAGCACCACAGAAACAAAGTGTTAAAGCAAGCACGCCTAAAGCAGAGACGCAAATAAACAGCAACACATTGCTAAGTTAGCTCATTTGACTAATTCAGCAAAGTGGGCAGACTTATGAACCAACATAACTATGCTCTGTAAGAAAGCAAGGTGGCCTAGACCTGCGGTATAGTAGTTGTGGGGAGTGGGTTACTTCAGCCATGCATGGAAGCAGAAAAAATAGTCCAGACCGAGGGAGTAACATCCCACATCCACTGTGAATGGGAACTCCAAGAAAAAAATTGTGAAAACAAAGGTTCATTGATTGATTAGACTTTCAATGCCATGAAGAGGTTGGAGTGTTGCCAAGCCCAGAGTCAGATCGTCTTGGGCCATCTTTAACCCCATTAATAGCCACTTATTGTCTTACTCAATATGTGGCATAATATCGTTGTGACCATTGCATAAATCCTTTGGGATATAAAAGCAGATCCCTACTTTCCAACCAGAAAAGAAAGAATACCATCAGATAGCAGCATATGAAGCCTGTGGTTGCTATTTTTCTCCTTTTATGTAATCCTCCTACCTGGTATACCCACAAATGGATTTGAAAATTGTCTCTGCTTATTATTTACTTTGTTGCTATAAAAACTTTATGAAGCTATTACCACATTGGAACATGGTATTTGAGAAAAAACTAAACCTGTGTACCCAGGCCATCGTCATTCATATTTGGTTGTAGAATAAACCATCATTTTTGATCTCTTGTCATGAGAACTGTTTCTTTCATGGACATCAACAGGAGATAAGCAGGGGATGCCATTCTAACACCCACTGAGGCAGTGTTCCAGGATTCTAAAAATAGGTGAAAATACAAATATAAATGGTCAAATTGTGAACTGAACTTCCAGGGGGTTGAAGAAGCCATACCTTCATCAAACATTCAAGGCTGGTTGATTAATTAAAACTACAGTCATTATGAAGACTTGGAGTGTTAAAAGTCACAGCCAAATTATCTTGGGCTATCTTACACCACTAAGTAGCCATGTATTACCCATGCCTATGTTTGACCTAACATCCTATGACTGTTAAATGAATATTTTTAAAATGTGCAAGCAGACCTCAATCTTTCACCAACCTAAAGGCTGAATGCCATCAGAAACTTCAA
>PVIH01001359.1:47726-98447 GCA_004025045.1 Sigmodon hispidus
TTTTTTTTTTTTTTTTTTTTTTTTTTTTTTTTTTTTTTTTTTTTTTTTTTTTTTTTTTTTTTTTTTTTTTTTTTTTTTTTTTTTTTTTTTTTTTTTTTTTTTTTTTTTTTTTTTTTTTTTTTTTTTGAGTCAAGGTTTCTCTTTGTATCAGTCCTGGCTGTCCTGGAACTCACTTTGTAGACCTGGCTGGCCTCCAATTCACAGAGCCCCACTTGCCTCTAGCTCTCTAGTACTGGGATTAAAGGCTGCACCACCAAGTCCCAGTTCTAGTATACAGGCTTAAAGTGTCCCTGATCTATGACTTCCTGTTATGAACACTTCACAAAATTATTTATCACATTGGAGCATAGAATTGGTGGTAAGGTGAATATATACCCCCAAGGCCATGGTCACTCATATTTGAACTCAGAGCAATCTATTTTTTATTCTCTTTGAGGAAAGAGCTGTATTGCTTGCATCAGCAATAGTTATGTGACACCCAACACTATCATGACTGAGGCGGGGACTCCTTACCTTCTACTACCATTTCCCATCATTTGACTCATACTCTTGCCCTCAGGTTGTTCATTTTTTTCCACTCTAGTACCACCACATTTGTCCAGCCATTGTTACCAGAAGCATGGACCAACCTCACAAGAGGTGTGCACTACCCTCCTACGTGCTACCTATTACCTATCATTGCTATATCAGCAAACAAGAGAGAATCAATTTATCACTCCACAATGTGCAACCCAAAATAAAATCAAAAATCCTTGCCAAAGTCTTTACAATCCTTTTGGAATCTGTGGCCCCAAGACCATTTCCTTGTGGTGGAAAATAGAAACTATACACGCCCCCCCCCAACTACTACTGGGAGGATATCTGTGAGGGTGCCTCCAGAGATTCCCTTCTTTGCTGGACTATCACCCTCTGCTGGCCAGGAAAAAAAATGAGTGCACTTTGATTTGACCGCTGAGGAGCGAAAATCTCTTTCTAGGGAACCAGTCACAGCTTGCTCTATCTTTCATATGGAGCACCTATAGGCTAAGACAATGGGGTTGAGATTGCATGACTGGATCACAACTTCATCAATGTTGCTGTCACTTAGAAAAATATTCCTGGGAAACCCCCAACATCAATATCCATTGGCAAGTTTTAAAAGAAAAAAATCTCCCTGCTTTGACTTCTCTGCTTTTTTGAAAGCATAATTAGCCTATTAACAGTCAGGGTCCACAGTGCATAGATATAACCCCAGCACCTGGGAGACAGAAGGAGGATCATGAATCCCAGGCTATCCTAGGAAGCACTGGTAATAATGAATTTGAGGCCAGCACAGGATATATATCAAACCCCTATCTCTAAAATCCAAGACAAGAAACTGGGGAGATATCTCAGCTGTTAAAGTGTTTGGCTCACAAATGTGAAGAATTTGGATCCTCAGAATCCAGGATGAAGAAAAATCTTAAACCCAGCACTTTTTATCCCAGGAGCAGTGAGATGGGACATAAAGGCAGAATAAGGGCTAGATCTCAATGTCTAGTTAGCCAAGCCTGCTGGGAAAGATGAAGACCAATGAAAGACCTTGTCTTTGATTCAGAGCCTCATTTCTTTTCTCCCTCCTTGTTACTCCTCTCACTCAATCCTCCCCTTCTCTCATGATTTGTTCCCACCTCTTCTTGGTTGCAACTCCTTATGCTCTCAATTACCTAAGGAGATCTTCTCAATTTTCTCTTCCTGGGGGAATCCCTGGAAGTCTCTCTTAAGTTCCTTCTGATCCCAAGCTTTTCAAGGGTTGTGTTTTTGATGAGTGAGTACATTCCATGCTTGTCTTTCTGGGCTTGTGATATGCCACTCAGGAGGATATTCTCCAAATCCATCCATTTCCCTGCAAATTTTAGGATGTCATTTGTTTTTACTGTTGAGTAGTACTTCATTGTCTAGATGTACCACAGTTTGTTAATTCATTCTTCAGTTGAGGGGCATCTAGGTTGTTTCCAGATTCCTTTTATTATGAACAATGCTGCTTTGAACACATTTGAGCTAATGCCTTTGGAGTGAGAATGTGAGTCCTTTGGGTATATATATGCACAATAATGGTATTGCTGGATCCTTGGGGAGGTTGATTCCCTGTTTTCTGAGGAACTGCCAAACTGCATTCCATAGTGGCTGTACCAGTTTACACTCCCACCAACAACGGAGGAGTGTTCCTCTTGTTCCACAACCTCTCCAGCATAGGCTGTCTTCTGGGTTTTCGATCTTAGCCATTCTGACAGGTGTAAGGTGGTATCTCAAAGTTGCTTTAATTTGCATTTCTCTAGTGGTTAAAGATGATGAGCACTTTTTCAAGTGCCTTTCAGCCATTTGTAATTCTTCTGTTGAGAATTCCCTTTTTATTTCTGAACTCTTTTTAATTGGGTTATCTAGGGTTTTGGGCTCTAGTTTTTTTTAGTTGTCTTTCTATATATTTTAGAAATCAGTCCTAAAGGATGCCAGTGTGGGGTTGGAAATAGACCAGGTGCTAGGGTCACCTACAAGAACTCACAGGATGTCCTTGCCTAGGTCTCCAACCAATAGTGAAGGTGTTGCCTAGACAAGATGAATAGACACCCCAATTGCCATCACATAACTTACATTCAACAATGAATAGAGGTTGAGACAAAGATACATGGCTGAACACTGGGCTGAGCTCCTGGTCCAGCTGAGAGCAGGGGAGAAGAGTCTATATGAGCAAGGGGATAGGGCTTACAAGGAAAACTTCCATGGTGATGGCTGGCTGGAGCTCTGGAGAGCTCACTGGATTAAGAAGAGCCACTGGAGAACCTTCCAAAAAAAGGGAACTAGGCCCTCCAAAGATAGGCAGCTGTCCACTGATATGGGCAGTCTGTGGAGCTTCGAGGGGGAAATCAAACTGTGTTTCTATGCATGGACTGGCACTTGGGAGCCTATTATCTCCTGAGGAACACCTAACCCAGACATGACATTACGATGAGGAAATTGGACCTGCCTGGAGTGGATGCTGAATTGATCCACCTTGGAACTTCTTGTCCTTTTGGGGGAGGGGATGAGGAGAAGGAAAGCTGTAGGTTGACAGGGAGAAATTGGGAAGGTGAGCAAGGGGATACATGAAAAAAAAAAAGACTTTATTTTCTAAAAATAAATAAATAAATAATAAAGAAAGACCTTGCCTCAAACAGAAAAAACCCAAATGCCATCTTCTGGCCTCCACATACAGTGAACAAATGCATGCAAAAACATAATAATGCCTTACTCCCATAATTTGTTCAGCAATGACTCAGCCCTCCTCCATACCAGATGTGGAATGAAGAATCAGAGAAGAGTAATACATGATCTGTAAGAAGCCAGAGGCTAGAAGGCTAGCTAATTAAAACCTGGGTTTTAATCCTTTCCCTTGGCTCTTTGAGGAGCCACTCTATCAAAGTCCTTGCAGGAAACCAGTAACACATTCAAACAGGGTCACTAAGATGAGGCAGTAAAGAGTCTAATTTGCAAAGGTCAGAATAAGGCTAAGCTAAACCAACATGGGACTGTGCAATACTTTCTCCTAAGTGTGAGACAAGGAAGGGAATGTTTTACAATCAGACAGAATGGTAGCAGGAACCTGTCCAGGAAGGAAACTGACCCAGGGTCTTTCTCCTCCCAGCCTTCCATCTCCAGCCCTCTTCTTCCATTGATAAAAATGCACAGGCAAAGCAGAGCTTGCTACAGTCCCTAAGAGTGAGGATATAAAGTTCAGATCAAAAGGGACAAGAGACCCAGAGAATGGTATGACCTTCATCCCTTCCATCCCTTAAATTTCTTCCTGTTAGCTCATGTAATGTTCTGGAATGCATCACAGAGTCACAAAGTCTCCAAGGCACTATTGAAATTCTCCCCCTTTCCTCAGCTCTCCCAGCAGCACTACAGGATTACTGCAGCTCACAGTCATCTGTCTTCAAAAGATTAAAGCATCCCCTGGAAAAGGCCACTGTTTCCCGAAGGACAAGAGCCCATTTGTGCTCATTCCCGTAAGAAAATGACTCTTCAGAAGGAGGGGACACATGGGTTTCCTCTTTGGATTGTGAGGGAGGAGCTGTTTTGTAGAATAGAAAGGGGAGGAGACATAACTGAAGGATTTTGCTCATCAAATTCAGCTGATAGTTCTATTTGACTGACCACACGAAGGACACTAAAGACATCTATGGTGGCAATAACAACTGAGATTTGTTTACTAAATACTTGCCTTATGCTTATTACTGTGATGTCAAGTACTAGTTGCAGGTAATCTGACTTGATTGTCATACACACACACACACACACACACACACACACACACACACACACACACACAGAGGCAGTTACATACATTCCCATTGACTAGGTGAGGAAACCCACGAGAGGCATACAACTAGCCAGAATCAGAATTGGAGCCTAATTCAAGACTGATACTCTTAGCTGGAGGCTCTTTTAACTTCTATATGAGTATATGATGTATATGTATATGTGTGTATGTATGTATATAGAAAGGTCTAGAAGCACTGCTTACTGTCATAACTGATAACAGGAAAGCATGGTGGTTTCAATTAAATTAGTTTTCATAGACTCATATACTTGAATGTTTAGGGTGTGGCATTAGGAGGTATGGCCTTGTTGTGGGTATACTCCCAAAGAGGATCACAGGACTCTCACCCTTATTCCTTCAGTTTCCTGACACAAGATGAGCACATTCAAGTCAGGCAGCCCTTAACTTTGACACATCTGCCAGAGGCACAAACAGAGGACAGGATTTATGTTAGGCTGCCACCTTTGAGACCAAATAAACCTTTTTCTCTTTATAAATTAGTTATTTTGTTAGGATTTTGATTGCTGTAATAAAACACCATGACTGAAAGCAACTTGGGAAGGAAAGGGTTTCTTTCATTTTACAGCTTCTAGTCCATCATCCAGGAAAGTCAAAGTAGGAACTCAAGTTAGAAACCTAGAGGTATGCATTCATGTAGGAACCACATAAGAATACTGCCTAACGGCTTGCTCCAAATGGCTTCCTCAGTTTGCTTTCTCATATACCCCAAGACCACCTGCCTAGGGGTTGTATCACCCATAATGGTCCTCCCAAATCAGTCACTAATTGAAAGAAAGCCACCATATGCAAACTACCATTGCCTTGATCCTTCCACATTAATCATAAATTAAGAAAAGCCACTAGAGTCCATGATGGTGTTCATAGTCTGTGCTGCTGCTTAAGGCTATTTTGATGTCCATGGTTTGTGTTACTACCTAGGGTCATGTCGGTGTCTGTGGTTCATGCTGTTGCTGGAAGCTGTGTTGATATCCATGGTCCATTATTCTGCTTGAAGTCATGTTGAGTTCTGTGGCCCATATGGGCACTGGGAATCCATGCTGAGGTCTGGCAGAGGCGATGTGAATGTCCATGATCCATGCTGCTGATGGTTGTTACGAGCAAAGAGGCTTTTTTTTTTTTTTTTTTTTTTTTCAATGGTATCAATGACTGCAAAGTCATAATTGAGAATGAGAAACCTTGAAGGCTTCTGTGACAACAACCCCCCCCCCCAAAAAAAAGACACAGTCCAGATAGGAAGCCATTTAGGAGACTCTGAAAATCTGTGATAAAGAAGATGAAGTATAGCTCTTCACATCTGATGGCTTCTGGCAGGGGGAGAAAATAAATTCAAATATCTTTAAAGGGCTGGCCACTGTGAGTTTGACCATGCTTCATGAGTATATGAGCAAAAAAAAAAAAAAAAAAAAATTGGACTCGGTATATTTTTTAAGAAAATTTTAGCAGTGGCACAAAAGTAGGAAAATAGACCTAGAAGAAATTGGATTAGGGCATGAAATTCCCAAATAATTAATAAAAGTATTATGTTGAAAAAATACAGTGAATAGCACCTATCCTAAAAAAAAGAAAAAGGTCAATGAATTGATTTCTAATGATAATCTATTATAGTCATAGATTGTTGGCTAGCTCAATTGTTATCAGGTAGGCTTTGCCCAGCAACTGATGGTATCGATGCAGAGACACCCACAGCCAAACCTTACCAATCTTAGTGGACCATGAAGAATCCTGTGGAAGAGGGGGAAGAAGGACTGTGAAAGCCATAAAGTCCCAGAACACTATAGGAAAACCACAGACTCAACTAACCTGGACTCATAGGGGCTCACAGAGTTTGAACAGCCAGCCAGAGAACTTGTGTGGGAGTGACTAGGCCCTTTGCACATATGTTAGGGTTGGATAGCTTGGTCTTCTTATGGGACTCCTAACAATGAGAGTAGGTGCTGTCTCTGACTATGTTACCAGCATTTGTGGACCCTTTCCTCCTACTGAGTCTCCTTGTCCAACCTTGAATGGAGAGTAGGTACCTAGTCTTACTGCAACTTGATATGCCATGGCTGGCTGACATACACAGGAGGCCTGCCCTTTTCTGAAGAGAAAAAAGAGTAGATGCAGGAGAAGAGGGTGGGTTGAAGAAGGGACTGGGAGAAGAGGAGGAAGAGAGGAGAAACCTTGATGAAACTGGCTGATAATTAATGTAAAAAAAAAATTCCCTCTTCCCAAATATGTCTAGGGTTGTGACAAGCTAACAAACCAAACCTGAACAGTTATCTTAACATTTGGTGACAGCAATAGAAAACATATTAGTATAATAACTTTCTTTCTCATTATCTATCTTCCCATCACTGTCTGTATATGCAACATGTGACTATTTGTTTCTGATAAAAGATCCAAAATGGACAAAATTGCCATAAAGGAAAAAGTTAACACTCATTATTAAGGCTGTCAGGTATGCTGATTGGGGGTGAAAACAATGTAAATGGTGTCCATATGGGTAAGGAGATGACTGGAGCAGTCTGTTTGGCCCACTTTAATTAGGCCTGATCTCTTTGTTTTAGGCTGAGCATTTCCAAGGTTGAGGGAGTAAAGTAAAGAGCAATTTCAGGATAAACAAGAGGACTTGAAGTAAGAAGGCCCTGTCGCTATCTCCAGCTCTTTAATAGAACTGTTCTACTCTGTTGGGGAGAAGAAGCAGGGTGGCACCCACAAAGTTGGATGGTGTGAGTAGACACAATGGAAGGCATAGCTCAGCTCAGTAAAGTGATGTTAACATTACTGGAGCTGAAAAGAAATAAGCACCATATCACTGTGGAAACCTAAGCTTAGACATGGTAGCCTTCAGCTAAAGAAACAACAGAGGAAAGTCAGTATCTACCAGGTGGGAGATTAGACGAGACCCCCCAAGAACACATCCTGCCCAGAGTAGAGAATGCAAACAAGGCATGCTGGCCTCTCTGTGTTGGCTGTTATAATGTCTAAATGGATTTCTCTAACAACTATTAGTGTACCTGCAGCACAGGCTGAGAAAACATTAACCCGACAGTCCTGACCACATCACTTATTAAAAAACACTCCCTACAGGGCAAGGAAAATCTTCCAGACATTTTTTTAAAATGTATCAACGATTTGCTTGCAGTGGCTGACAGAACTTCAATAAATGCTCCCTCAATGCAAGCCTGTTTTCTTCTCTTTCTTCTAACGAGCACTTTCTCAGCTCCCACCCTCCTACACACTCCCACATTCTTTCCTTCAGTATAGACAGGATATGGAGAACAGATCAGATACAATGACAGAGGATCCATGGCCAGTCACTCACACACCCACAAGTGAGTCATGAGCTCTCCTAAGGATACTAAAAGCATGCCCTCTACAACCGCTCTCTCCTGATCTTCTGTAACTCATTGTCTTCGAAGCATCTCCTCAGAAATACCTTAAAAGCATCTAAAATTCAGTAGGTCCTCCATGGCACACACCCTTCTTTGCCCCAGGGTCCTAAGCTTCAGGAAATATTTAAGCAAGACACTCAGTCCTTCACAAATATATTTGCCTCTTTCCTATTCTTGAATGCTCAGAACCTCACCTCTATTTTGGTATGAATCACCAAGAAGAGAACCCAGGGAGAAGATGAAAATATAAGCATAGTATCTGGAAACAGTAGAAACCCAAGGTGAAATAATAGGGAGGATTAGGAAATACCACTCAAAGACGGACTTACCAAATCACTGGAATATGAACAGTGAGCAGTGAAGTTAAAGTCTCCTGGAAAGCTGCTCAGGCATAGAGATAGCATTGCTGACATTGGAATTAAGGTAGAAAGTGGCGCTTAAAGGTGGATGAATAAGGCATCAATGAAGTTGATTACAACTTAAAGTCCTATAGACTCAAAAGTTTAAACCGTTCTCTTAGATTCTAGATGTCTCCAATGGTAGATTCTTCCATTTCTCCAGGCCACTAGCTGACTTTTGTAATGTTCTCTCTCTGTGTGTCTCCAATCTACCATGCTGTGACTCATCATCTCCAAACCATACCCTGAATGAGGTAGTTGTGTGGAGGTCACAGAGCAGGCCTCAGATCTGGATCTTAGGTCTTTCCAGATACATGACTTCAGACATGCAATACTTCCTGTTAATTGTTTTGTTTTCAAGTTAAAAAAAAAGACATGAAAATTGTCCCTAATTTATAGGATTATTGCAAATATTAAATGAATGGATACATTAAACATGCTTAACCCCCTGCCCCCAACACATATTGTGGATCTCCCAAAATGTTAACAATGATGATTTCTAGAGGAAAAAAAAACTCATCCCCTTTTGGAAACTAAATTCTGTAACAGTAGCCTTGGGTAACTGATGAAAGATCTGTAAGAATTCCTCTTGTTATTCTTGCAAGACAAATCTTCACCAAGGATCAGATATTGTTGGAGCAAGAAGTGACTTGGGAGACAGCAACAGAAAAGGATGGCTGATTCCTGAGTCTGTTCATTGTCGATAATAAACTCAAGTAGTCAAGGACATAGATGCTTAGAATTAAGTCCTTCCAAGCTAAGAAAAACTTTTCAAAAAGTTATAAACTAAAAGAAATTTCCGTATCCTGGGTCACAATTATAGTCAGTAGAGAAAACCCTCAGAATCGAGCTTATCCATTAATATCTGTCTCCATTAATGAATTACAGTGTGTCTTTAAGAAGATCACTTTCCCTCTCTGAACCCGTTTTCCTATGTATAAATTGAAAATAATAAAACTGAAAAATGTTGTGATGACTAATCATTATAATATATTTAAAATGTCATGTTTTAAGTAGGCTTTCAATAAATGTTAGAGTTCTTCCTCCCCACAAACATTGATGAATATTGGCCTTCCATCAATAGTGTATTAGATATTTTAAGTGTCCCATTTCAAGTCATTTTTACCAGGTTTCTTAGTATAGTTTCTTAGTATGGCAGTTGCCAGTATTTGGATACAGCTGACACCTCCCATCTCTGGCACCACTTCTCTCTCAACAAATATGTATAGCCTCATGAGAACTTCCTAATGAACACCTAAACTTCAGCTTGGCTCATAGAGATTCCACTGTTCTGAAAGATGAAGGGATCTTACTACAGTTCTGCGCAAAGTAACCTAGAAAAAAATTAAGGAATGAATTCTTTTCAGTAGGTAAAAATTTAAGGTATACATGGCTATTGACTCTATATGAAAGAAGAAAGATAGCTAAAGTATGAGTAAACAGGAATTTCTGGGCAGTGACAAATGCTTCGCATGGTAGATTAGGGATCTCCAAGGACCATCAGAGATTAGAGACAAGGAAATATGTGGAAAAAGCATATGAAAGGAGTTGTGGGTATACAAATAATACATACAGATGTTTGTTTCACATTATTGTACATACAAGGTCATTCAAGCTGAAGCTGTTAAAAGCTAGATGAGATGTTCCAAGCAATGTATATTAGCCAACCTATTTAATATTCTTTCCTGCCTAGATGCTAAGCAAGAATCCAATACATAGAGCAGCATGATGAAAGGGTAGAAGTATTTATGGATTCTTTTCAATAAGGACAATCTTGCTACTACCATTTATATATGGCAAAATTAAGAGTGCTAGAATCTAAAAATGACTCCTTACAGGGGCACCATTAGGACAACAGTCATAACTTTGTGGCAAGTTAATGACATTGGCTCTTCTCTTTTTTATTGTTTTTGTTTGTTTTGTTTTGTTGTTATGAGTGTGCTTGGGCTTTTTGATGTTTTGATTTGAGACAAAGTCTCATGCTGTAGTTCCTGTTGTCCTGGAACTCATTATGTAACCCAAGCTGACCTTCAAAATGTAGCATTTCTCCTGCTTCAGCCTCCTGAATGCTAAGTCTATAGATATGAATCACTGTTTTGGCTCACACTAGCTTATTTCTTGAAGACGGATGAACTGTTATCTACATAGGAAAAAAGAAAACTCAAGCTGTGGCATTAGTGTCTAGCTGCATTGCCTTTCCAGTTATTGCCAGCAACTATGAACTGAAAGAATGCCCTTAACTCAAGGCTGCAATTACAGGTCTGGTCTCTTGAATCTCTAGTGTGCAAAGGGTAGACTGTGAGACCTTTCAGCCTTCATAATCCTGTGAAGTAATTCTTTATAAATCTTGAAATGGTATCTTATGCAAAGTTATCTTGAACTAAAAGATTCATGATTGTTTCACTCTGAGTGCATAACCTCAGGACCTTCAACACTTAAACACTCTAATAAAAGTTCCATGGAGAAGCCAACTCTGAGACAATAAATTACAGGGACAAGTATTTAAGGATTAGGTATTGGGCTACTAATAGATAAAATATGCAGGTCTAACAAGGCTTGGCTTCTCTTATCCTCATCCCATGACACTCCTGTAATATTTGTACTGCCCATGCCTACATCCTGGTTCCTTTAGTATGGTAAAGGCAAACTTTTTCTACAGAAGAATGAAAATCATAACAAAGCTAAGAATCATCGTGATCACTGATGATTCTGCTCTGTAACTGTAGCAAGAGAAAAGTTTCTCTAGCTCACAAGAGGTACACTGAAATATCATCTTTTAGTGTTTTCATGACTCACAGCTGCCCTGACTCATGGTAAGTAGAAATGCCAATATTCATGTTTAACAAAAGCAAAGGACCTATTTAGCATCCAATTTTTTTCCCAGAGATGTTTACATCTCCTTATCTATCAGGTTTACCATATACCTACCTTTCCAAGAAAGGTCAATGCGCTAAAACATTCAACAAAGACAAAAGAATTTGGAATAGTGACTGCAGGTGAAAATATGATGGTAATGGTGATGATGATGATTTATTGATTGATTGAAGTCTGAGAGTCCTTCTCTGCAGCAGGAATTATAAATTGACCCATAACGCACTCATAAGAAGTATTTTGTATAGATGGTGGCCCATTACTATCTCATAGACTCTGTGATAGAGTAGAATTAATGTTAGGTACAACAATGCAAATGGTTCAATAGGTAAACAAAGCAAATAATATTTTGCACAACTATATGAACAGTGTGGCTGACTCTCATCACATCTTACAAAGGTTGTACTTAAAAGCCAATACGCTCTTCTGTTATATGCATGCATTTTTTAAGAAAACAGTAAATAGAATTATAAGTAATTACTTCAAAGGATTATGGAGGCTGAAAGATCTGCCCTTTGCTCTCTAGGGAATCAAGAACAGAAAATTGTAGCCAGAGGTTGCAAATGTGATAAGCAAGAGAATGATGGTTTAGGTCTCAGTCAAAAACCCACTTTTCATTAGAGCAGAGAAAGAACACTCTCCTGCCCTTCCCTTTTGATACAAGGCCCCTCAGTGAGAAGTTGAGTGGTGCCCCCATTACTAGGAATAAACATCTGCTTTGCTAATCCACCTACTCAAGGGAAATCACTTCTGCAAACATATTCACAGACACACAAAGAAATAGTGATTAGCCAGATAATAGGGACCTCATGACCCAGTGATGTATAACATTGACCATCAAAATGTACAAACCTAGAAGTTAACAACCTCCCTTTTGACTCATAAGGGGGAGAAACTAAGAATTTAAACATCTCTCTTCGGTGGTTATTTTCCATCATCAATTTGAGACCAAGAATCATCTTTGGCCTCTGGGTATGCTAGTACAAGATGATCTTAATTAGGCTGGTTGAGGTGGGAAGACCTGCCCTCTTTATGTAGCACCATTACCTGGGAGAAAGTCTTGGATTGTATAAACCCTTCTTTACATTGTCTGTAATGCAATCAGCCACTTTGAGGCAATGAGACCATATTCCTGGGGCTTCCCTTTTATGATGGACTATAAACTTCACCTCTGCACCAAAATAAACACTTTCTTCCCTAAGTTATTTTGTTCCATTTTTTATCACATGACAGGAAAAGTAACTAATGCACCTCCCTTCTGAACTTTGAGTAGACAGTTTTGAGACATATTCTACCTGATTCCTCAAAGAATCACAAGTAGAATGGAGCCGCAGATGCCCCAAATCCTACATTACTAATATCCACCATGGATGGGTCTTTTTCATATTCCTTATTTTACTCACCTCCCCCACTGCACTTCCCTACCCTTGTAAAAAAAATCACTTTGCAACATAAACTGTCTATAAGCCAACTTGGAAATATATCTTGATCTGTTTAAGCCTGATTCCTTTTCTGTATAATAGGAATAATAACCCCCATCTCCAAAGGTTTCTTCTGTAAGTATTAACTTGGAAGTATTGAACCTGATGAACCTGATGTCAACACACACCATGGCTTTGAACACGTAGTAAATGCCTTTAGACAAATAACAGGTCCCTACCTAACAACTTCCTCAACGAATAATTTAAGTATTCATTTTCCTTTATTTGTTCTTTTTGCTTCCATCTCCCCAGGTATCCTAAATGCAAACATACATTGCAATGCCTTGGAGCATTTTGGGTGTGAGAGCTCTCTGATATCTCTCTGATGAAGAAGTGACTGGGGTTCATTTATTCATCAGCCTTTTTCCAAAGGAAGATCCTGAAATATTAATTTGTACATGCAGTCCCAAAAAAAGGTTAGAGTGGAGTTCCCCAAAGACTGAGCCCATAAGCAATCCCTGCTATTAGAATCAACTAGCCAGTCCTCTGAATTATTTGAAGATAATATTTTGTTCTTTATTGGTTGTGACATCTCTTTATCCAGAACCCTGGATGACACATTGGCAAGGGCCTCATAAATAATACATGGTGTACTGAAAAACTCCAGGAGGGTAAATTAAAGATGAGGATGCAAAACCTGGATGATTTGGATGAATTAAGCTTTCACTACAGCAGGAAATTTTGCTAATATGATCTACCTAGTGATTCTCCATGCTCTTCCTCAAAGCCAGGGCTCACCTTCAGAGGTTCTGTAATGTAGAGTCCTTTACACTGGCCTACTACCTTCTTTGGTGCTATACTTATGATCTGGTTCCTCATTAACTGTCCGTAAAGATCTCTTCTATGCTCTATTTTCTCCGTAGTTGGGGGGTTGTCTGTTTTATTTTATATGTATGGATGTGTTGCCTGCATTTATGTCTGTGCACCATGTGTATGCAATGCCCATGGAGGCCATTTCTGGATATATTGAATTGGGCATTGAATATACTAGGTAGGACTGAAATTACCATTATGAGCCACCATGTGGATGTTGGAAGTTGAACTCTAGTACTTTGGAAGAATAGCCACAGCTCCGAAGCACTGAGCAATCTTTCCATTTCTTCCAAAGATTTTTATGAAAGAACATTAAAGCAGCAATTCTGTGCATGGAGCGTAATATATTTATGAGTGGTATGACATCACCTTTCCAGAAGCCAGTCCTATTACTTTCCTCTAAAGTTAGTTCTGCTGTTGCACAAAGCTACTTGCAAATACATTGAGTTTAAGAGGAAGCAGAAGAGTTACTAATATTCTCGAAGGTCTGAAGAGCCATGATCACAGGTGCCCATACAGGATTCAGATGCTAGAGCAATCAAGTTCTTATGTGGTTTTGCTGCTGATTATCTTGCTGGATAATGCAGAGGTTAAAGCATTCCCTAGTCTTGTTTTAGTTTCCCATTCAAAGGATGAAAGAACTGAGGTTTGGAAATGACTCTGTCAGGATACCATAGCTAGCCAATAATGAAGAAGAAAATCAGAACCCATACTCTCCCCCACCTATATACAACACTCTCTCACCTATCTAAAGTACCCTCCACCTCATTCCCAGGTGAGCCATTGAGGGAAGAGGAGGGGTAGATAGATTTGCAGGTGATTTATAGCAGAGATGCTTCCAGGATGCCCCACTCCATCTGGGTAATTTATGAATGTGTGAACGACATGATGGGCTCATTGCTTACACCATGTAATTCAAAAACTGCGGCTGCCCCAGAAAGATGGGTGAGAGGTATAAAAATATGTACATTTGATGGAGCATATATATGTGTTTGTAAATACAGTCTGTTATTGCTCAGTGTTATTATATATCCATCATCTTTCTTTGGGTTATTGGAAACATAAAAATCTTCTAAGAACACAAAGAACGATAAGTCACCAAGGAAAGTATATCTTCCCAGGAATGATTTTATGTTGGGAACAGTTTCTGCCTTCAGAAATAAAGTCTTTGCACTGCCAGAGAGGGAAGGGAAGACAAGGTGGGACTGAGAGATGACACCTTAAAGCCCCAGTGCAGAAGTAGCTCCTGGAGGTGATGGGATAACTAGACAGAAAATCAGGAGACTGAGAAAATCAGCATTCACAGGTCTCTGACCTTAGGCAATCATGACCTTGAAAATCACCTATTTCCTTACCTATAAAATGTGTCAGATTCTCTGCTGGAACAAAATAGGCTCTGAGGCTGCACATACACATACTGTTTTCTGCCCCCCAAAAGTTAGCCAGTCCTAACTGAGCCTCCATCCTGGCTGCATGAAAAAGACATTGATGGATCAGACCACCCCTCCTTCATTTCCCCCTCACAGCCCCCAAATGCAAACCATAAAGTGGAACCGTAAACCAAATCCCAGGCAGCAGACATAGTCAATAGCTTGGACGTGATTTTTAAGTGAAATTAACGATTTTTTGAATATAGATTTCCTCTCCAGGCCTTTGCTCCCCGACTTCAGAGATTCATGCTTCTACATGCATATGGTAATGTAGCTGAAGCTCTGGCTTCTGTTATAAGTCAAGTGTTAAGGAGGCCTGAAAGGGAGTACAGAGGCAGAGAACAGTTACATGGTCACAGTGCAAAGGGACCTCTACAGCCATAATGGAAGACAGTGAACTAGGGGAACCTGGTGTTCAGGAATCCTCCAGTCTGCTCCCCACCCTGTACCCTAACTCACTCTGTGCTTCCCAAATATTCACAGTCTGGGCATCAGTTGGTAGAGCTGAGAATGATAAGATGAGATCATAGCCTCTCAGATGGCTCCCTTAGGACTTCAGCTGGGATCATACACATACAAGATCCATAGTATACTAAATAGTGGAAAAGGGTCAGATTTGAAAATGTTCATTTCATTAATTAAGTGTGCCTCTGTTCCTCAGAAACTCACTTGGGTGTTTCTGGGTATAATCAATTGCATTAATGGTCCTAAACGCTATCCTTCCTATGTCCACAGCTTTACAGTTTGTTTCCCTTGGATCTGTACTCAGCCTGCAGACTTTTCCTATCAGTGGAAGAATAGCAATATAATGCAAACAGAAGCTTCTGAAGGTACTTGCATTTAAAATCTTTACCTCTTTCTTGAACCCGGCCACCAACATGTCCTACCTTCAGGATGAAAAGAGACATGTAAGAAAAAATGAAACTTGCTGGACCACAAAGCCACTGATCAACTCACCAGCTAACCATGAATAAATAATAAACCCTTAGGCTGTCAGTCAAGCATGATCTGGAGCAACAGACATTCTAGCTAACCCCAGAGATGCAAGAGAAATTTCATATGGTATTTATTACATCACAAATACTGATGGTAAGAGTCTGTCCAAGATGTACATATACACCAGTTAGTAGGAGACTCTGTCTAAAATTTGCAAATTTGAAGAAATCATAAGATCTAGACCTCCAGTGGGGGAGGAAAGTTGGGGGTTGAGGGGTTGGGGGTGGGAGGGTGGGAATGTAGTTCTGTATCCTGGGAACACATGGGTTGGGAGCTGTAGGAGTCTGAGAACTTTGTCTCGTGCTCTGACCTTACAGTGGGTTAGCTGTTGTGAAATACTTTCTTGTTCTTTGTTTCTAATGCCATTTGTTAGTTTCCATACCTTCTACCTACAAACAGATTTCTTTCACTCACTCATTCTTATAGCTCACACAAGAGCTGAAGGAGTCATCACCACCTTCCCTGTTTCTCTGTCCACCTGAAAGCTTTTTGCTCCTGACCTGCTGTAAGCTTCCTGAAGCAGTGTCAGTCACTCCCCTCTCCCAGTTGGCAACTCAACAAGACTCACAGGAAAGAAATCCAGAGGTGCCACAGTGGATTCATATGCAGAGTGTATACACACATACAAATATGCATCTGAATATTTGTAAGCTGGCATTCCATTGTAATGGCAAGATATCTCAGGCTATTAACTTAGAAAGAGAAAAGTTATTTATTAGCTCATGGGTTTGGAGAATACTATCCACGATCAATTAACCCTTTTGTTTGTTTGTTTTGTTATTTTTGCTTTTGTTTTTTGATATAGCAGCAATACATGGCAAGAGTATGTGGTGGAGTAAAACATGAATCTTGTTGTCAAAAAGCAAGGAGAGTGGGTGGGTATGAGGTGACTAAGATCTTACAATCCCCATCAGAGATACATCCCTGTGGATCCAGAGATCTATTAGATGGCACCCTTCCAAATTTTCACCACCTTCCAGAATCATCACCCTTGGGCCAAACCATTATTACATGGGTTTTGGAGGACACAAACAATATCCAAGCTATAGCAATGTGTTACAAGCATATGCAGACCTATGTACATATGCATATTATATATGTGTACATATATGAACATACACATATATTTACATATGTGTGTGTATATATATATATATATTTAAAAGCATTCAGCCTTGACACAGTGATAAGGTTAGAAACTTGAGTCAGTTTAAGATTCTTAAATTCTTATTTATTTACTCAGTGCTACTACAGATCAAGGACTGCGCTTTACACGTGCTAGGTAACTGCTCTACCACTGAACTATGTCTCAACATATTATTCCTTTATAGAAGATCTGAAAAATTGGTGACTCAGACTCCAATTCTGCTTCTCTACCTCTTCAACCTTCTCCTACACTTTATGCATTTCCTCCTGGTTGCTCCTACTTCCCAAGGATATGTGGAAGTAGCCTCACACAGAGCCCAAACATTTATGCATAAGAACCACTCACAACCCCTGGGATTCACTCTTGAACATTCAGATCTTCACAAATTTTACAAAGCTGAAATGAGTTCCACCTACTGTCAAGTTATTTTCTCAATCTGCCACATTGCTTCCCATTTAGGGTCAGATAGTGAAAATAAACACCATTCTGACATTCCAAATGTGCTCTGTTGCAGTTTTCAAAACAAATGTGAAAGATCTCATAGAAGTGGGAGCTCAGGGTCCTACCAAGAAAATAATTCAAAGAATTCATTAACAGAGGATAAAATATACAAATGCATCCAAGCGTTTACATTTTATAGAGGACAAGTTATGGTAACACATGCCCTGATGGGACCAAGAAACAGACACCTACCTTCCACCCTGAATTGTAGCAGTCAGCTCTCACTGGCCCTACTTAGTAATTAACCCCTACAAAATAAGCTAAGTCTCTGAAGGAGAAACTGACATTCACTGATCATACAACATATGACCATGTAAGAATCTCTCTCCTTCTCTCCCTTTCTCTTTCTACCCTTTGGTTCTTCTCTCACATCTATAAAATGAGAATATGGGAAGAATACCTGCTTCTAGAATTGTTAACCAAATATTAAAACCCACATCCAATAACTAGCTCAAGATCTGTCACCTGTAATAAATGCTTAGTAGTAATTGTCATTATGTTGGTTGTATAGAATACTCACGCCCAGAGAAGATGCTGCAAGAGTCACAAACTTTCTATAGATGACACCTGAACTAATTTTAGCTAAAGGCTTAAGATCAAGTTGGTCGGTGTGGAGGGTAGGTATGTCAGGTCAACTGCAGGCAAGTGTTAAAGAGGCATGGCAAATTCTCTTGTAGAAAGAAAGGAAAACAAATTGGTATGCTAGCAAGCAGAGACCAGAATATATGGAAAAATACATTTTAGAATTAGGGGAACAGCTAAGTCAGTAAGGCAAGCATGAATACTTGAGTTCAAGCCTGAAAACACATCATTAAAAAAAAAGAAAGAAAGAAAACAGACAGCCTGGCCCACACTTATAATTCTAGTTGGGGTAGATGCAGACAGGAGACTCCATGGGGCTCGCTAACCTGCCAGTATGAATCACTTGAGACATTGTAAGGAGGCTTTGTCTCTAAAAAAAACATGTGGATAAAATCTTAGGAAAACACCTGAGATTTTCCTCTGACCTCCACATGCAGGAATACATATGTGTATTTGCACTAACATACACATGTATACAACCTGCACACACACACACACACACACACACACACACAAACACAACACAGCATCTGAGTTCAGAAATAACGGCATTGACAGACATTCCCTCCCTCTGTCCTTCCCTGTCTCCTTCCCTCTCTCTCTCTCTCCTACCAGCTAGTTTTCTCTAAAAGCATAGCCATTTGTAAGTCAACCACATTCTAGTGTAAGGCCATGTACTCAAGAACATTTGGGCATCACAAATTGGCATTGGTGGGGACAACAAAAAAAGAATGCAAAGTTTGGTGAAAAAAATAAATGAGGATGTCTTGGAAGAGTTGGGGGATGGATGGTGAATATAATTTTTATTTTATGAATTCATTTTATATGAAATAGTTCAAGAACTAATAAAAATAAAAAGAAATGTTTTAGTTGTACAGATTTATTTTCTGAGTACAGATTATAATCTTTACTTATTATAAAGTCAGTCAATAAGAACAAGGCTGTTTTGATTAAACAAATTGGATGCTATGCTCAGGTTGATACAAAACCAAAAGCATCATCCATAACTCCCTGACTGTACCTTTTTAATGTTTATCAGAACAAACTCATTGTTTTCATTAGTTTTGGTTCATGCATTATCCTGAGAACATAGCTCACATAGATAAATAGCTGAAAATGCTACTGGGTCAAGGAAAAAGAAGAAAGAAAAAGTGATTTGCAGTGTTTGAATATTCTTCAGAGTGATCCAGAAACATAAAAAGAAGTCAAAGACACATGAATTCTACAACATTATCACCTTCCAGCACAGACTCATCATGGTAAAATAGCTCACCACATGCTCATTCACTTCTTCATTAGCTGCCTCCTGGGTGTTTAAGGCACCATGCACGGCTCCATACTCAGGGGATGGTGTTGGAATCAAAAGCAAACCACCTGTCTCGTTTTGAGGTTTAAGCATTTGGCACATGGGAGATGGAAACTTCACCCACCAAAGGGGATTATCGGTGGTGAAATAGTGAAGAGTGATGTGGACATTATTAATAAAGCAGGATAGGTAAAAGTGGCACATAAGGAAGACAGTTCAACCACAAGAACACTGCAGTAGATCATGTGGAAGATGTGAGGGAGTCAGTCCTTAATGCTGGGGCAGAAACAAACCAGCTAGTGCTATGGCTCTGATAAGTACAGGGAAGATCAAGAAGGATGATGGGGATACTAAGTGATTAGGAGCTGAGAGGGGATCTTCAGGGAAGGGTCAGAAGTGAAGAAAGGGAAGAGGTGGTTTTGGAAGTACCACCATTGTGCTATTGGGGTCTTTCCAGCAGAGTGATACCTGTTGTTTCTAAAGATCACTCTGGATACAGGACCGACTGGGTGCAAACAGCAGAAAGACCAGAGGCCAAGACAGTAGTCCAGGAGCAAAGGCTAATGGAATGCACAATGTGATAGTGGAAATTATGAGCTCTGGCTGGATCATGGTGCATTCTGAAAGTCAAACCAGTGAGGGATTCTGACCAGTTGTATGCATGAAAGAAAGAGTAGTGGAGCTAAAGTTGCTCCCCAAAGTATCAGGCTGCACATGCAGCAGCCATGGAAGTGCTGTCACTACAGCCTAAGATCCAACTAGGTGTGTCTTATCAGCTAGGTCTCTCAGGAAAATACCTTCACAGATATGCCTGGCAGTGTGTCACCTAGCCAAGTCCATATCCAGTCAAGCTGAAAACAACACTTAAACATCATACAGACTATTGAGAATGGGCTGAGATCATCATGGATGACCTTGAAAAAAATCAGATTGATGGTGTGATAAAAAACAGAAATCCAACCAGAATATTATTGCAAGAAGAAAGTGTACCAAAAGGATTGAATCAGTAGTAAAAATGGGTTTTCTCAGAATTTTTGCATTGTGTGGAAACAAATCATGAAATAGCATCAAAAGAGAGTGAGATCAGGTGTTTATTTTGTACATCTTTTTATATATGTGTCCCCTTGGTGAAGGACCAAGAAAGAGAGCATGTGACATCTGGGAGGGAGTAATGGTACTGGTCTTTAGATGATCTGTAGGGCAGAGGGCTGCCTGGAGGATAGGGGCAATGCAGCTATCTTTGTGAGCTATAAAACTAGGTCTTATGATGAGAAGGGAGGGAAGAAAGAAGGGTAGAAGTTGACAGAAAAAGATGACATTTAATACAACCTTGATGATGAGGGAGAATTGTCAGTAAAAGCAAGTCCTAGTTTCTAGACAGCTCAAAAGCCTCGAAGAGTCTGTGAAAGACCCATGCTGGTGCATCAGGGAAGTAACCCCCTAGATGCACAGCCAGATTCAGTTGCTTATGGGAAAGAGCAGCACTGAGCAGGCAGAGTTCCTTGTGAAATGTGTATGGTTCTAGTTCTCAGAAGGAGTAAAGAATGTAGGTTTTTGAAAACAAGATACTTCCTTAAAAACCTTTGGTCTACCACTCACCAAATTACCTAACCTTGTGCAATCTTGAACAAATTACCTAACCTCTCTGTGCGTCCGTTTCCTCACCAGATTCTTAAACAGAGAAAAATGTTTGAATGGACACAAATGCTAATTATCCCCAATAGATTACATATATACAGATTTAGTATATATATGTGTGTGTGTGTGTGTGTGTAAACACTATGTCACAGCTAAATATTTAAATATGTAGGCAAATGTATATACAATGGAATAGTACCTGGATCAATTACAGCTCTCTATGTTAGCTTTTTGAGGAAGCCTACTCAAGTCTGCATGGACAGTTAAAATCCTCACTATTTGGCAAAAGGAGGAAGAGGGGGAGAAGAGAGAGGAGAGAGGGGAAGAGGAAGAATAATCCTTAAAGTGTACCATTTAGGAATAGAAAGAGATCAACATCTGATCTTTTAAAAAATCTTATCTGCCCCATTTTGACTGGATATACCATCAGATTTGTATGTCTAATTTATTTTTAGTTTCTTATTTATAGAGATTACATGTTGGGGCCAAGCATTATTTCCATTTTTTTCTACACTTTATCTGCTGCCAGAGCTGAGACAACTAAAGGTTGGTTTAAAAGCTCCCCTTGTCATTGTCACACTGTGTTGTGGTTAGTGTCCACAACAGATCTCTATACCTAAAGAGCTCCTCCCTGATACACCCTATGACTGATACTGTTCATGCTCAACTTGACTGAATGTGGAATCAACTAAGAGGCCAACTGCCCAGTACTCCTGTAGGGGATTTTCTTTACTAGATTAGTCATTGGGGAGATGCACCCGAATTATGAGTTGCACTTTCTGATGGCAACTTCAATGAAAGATAGAAGGAGGAAGCTCGGAGTTTTGCCTACTTGCCTTCACACTCATTGGCATGTTTAACCATCATCTACCTGCTGCTGCGCATTCCTTTGCAGATATTAGTCCCCAGCTTTAAATTTCCAACATGGACAGAAGATCTAAGAACCCTTTAGGCCTTGGGTCCCAGACTGGAACTACTTAACATTCAGCCCTGTGGAATGAGGAGCTACCAGATTCTATGCCTTTCTGTTATGGGATAGACATTATTGACTACCTGAACTATATCAGGTTTGCCAATCTGATTAATCACCTTTTAATTTAATTTAATTTATATATTCATCCTATCAATTCTGATTTTTCTAGAGACTCTTGGCTAATATAAAACCTGAGCATCAATTAGATGGACCAAATCCTGGCCAAGGAATGCTATAGAAAGCCAACATGTACAGAAGATATTCATTACTACAATTTCACATTAACTTAAGAGGGCAGGGGATGTGGCTCAGTTGATCTGTTCTTGCCTAGCATGAATGAGACCCTGAGTTTCACCAAATACAACATAAAAATAGCATGACAGCATATGCTTGTAATCTCAGCACTTCAGAAGAAAAAGCCAGAAAATTAGAACTGCCAAGCTAGCATTAGCTACATAGTAAGTCTTAAGGCAATCTGTTCTACATGAGACCTTGTCTCAAAAGAAGAATGCTTGCAACTCAACTGTGGTCAAACCACTGAAGACTCAGGAATAGTGCACACAATAGTCAACAGGAAACCTGCAACCTTCTAGGTTACCATCACTGAAATGGATGTTCTGTTTGCCTGTGTTCTCAGTCAAGCAGCTCAAAGTTGGATCCCAGCAGCTGGATACTCACAGTGGTGCCAGCTATAATCCAATATGATGGGTGCATTCTGGGTAGCATCTGAGCCCACAGCTTTTATAGGGGTCTTATGGCCCTTTAGTTGATGGTAGTGGTTGCTTTCACAGATGGAGTTTTACACTAGGTGGTAAAATAGTGCTATCAGAACAGTGACATATGGGGCTGTGTGTGGACTCATCACCCTGCAGGTCTGAGGGCTGCCTGCCCATCTAGCTTCCTATTTCGATACAACAGTTGAATACTCAGAAACAGATGGAACCTCTCTTGATTGGCTTTGCCTGATCAAAGCCCATAAAGTGGAAAAAGAATGAGAAAAATAAAAGAAACAAAGATTTTCAAAAGAACTAAGAGACTGCCTCTTCCACTGCTGCACATCTTGCAGTGTTCTGTGACCCAACATCAAATTCTTTCCCTTGAGAACAAACCTGGCCTCATAGCCTTCTTCAATACTGTTTAGCAGCCACTTGTGAGTGACATCACCAAAACAGGCTTTAAGAAAGGCACTTACACATCATGACAGTAGCAGTTACAATGTAAGACATTAGCACTCCAATCCAGTGCCCTTTCTACTGACCAGAGTCAGTGTTCTGGAATATTAGGGTTAAATTGAGTAAGAGGAAGATGGTATGCAATGTTCTCTTGTCATCTAGGCGGATGACATCCTTGCATGTGGTAGTCAGACATTCCATGTCCTTGAGTAAATAGGTAACTTCACTTTCTCTGGTCCTGTTTTGCCACCCACAAAATGGGGGCAGTGATTCCTACCTTGCAGAGCTCTTGTGATGTTCAGATGAGATTGTGTCTAACAGTGTCTGAACAAATTTATCCAAGACTATATATTGAGAGTCCCCTGATTTTGAACACTGAGTTTCTCATGTCTGCTACTTCATACCCAACTTCCTCCTGTGCCAAACCACCACCTGTTTCCTTGATTGACAGAGTTGATAGATGACATTTTTGTTTCTATGGTTGGACAGACATGCTTATTGAAGAGATGAATTCCTTTGCCTGAAGGTCTCTGTTAGCAGTTAGTGAGATCTAGGACCATGGAAGGCGGATCAGTAAAGCATCTGCATGCCCAACTCAGGAGAGTAATCAAAGATGTGCTCAGAACTAGAAGACTCTCTCTGTCAATTTCTGGTAAGGGTAGTAAGTTTTTCAAGAAACTATATAAATAGTCAGTGTCAAGTTACTACTGAAAAAACAATAGTGCTGAGACTTTAGAGGTTCTTCTGGCCTTTCTACCAGCTCCTATGCTCTCCAAGGGAATGGCCAGGTCTCATTCTTCATCGCTGAGTACACATGTGTTGGCATGTAGCAGGTGCTCTCCAATTCTATCACATCTTTTATCTCCTAACTTTATAATGCTCTTTCACATTAAGCCAGATATAACTTCCCACCTTAGGCCTGGTAATTGTATGTTAATCAAATTTTACTTTTTCTCACATTACAAAAATAATTGAGGCAAAGAACTTTTAGAATTCTTTTTCTAAGAATTTTTTCCCTTGGCTTTTGGCTCATGGCTTTGCAAGCACCAGTCCAAAATCACTTGTAACCCTTCATTCCTTGGAAAGCATGTAGCAGGCAAGCTCCTCATGACAAGAGACTGGAAGCAATGAGAGAACAAAAAGACAATGAGGTTCTAGAATTCCCAAAACACAGATTCTCAAAACAATATACCTTTCTCATTTCAAAGTTTCTGTAGGTCAGTGTGAGGGGCTCTGAAGTAGAGTATCCATCCCTATGAGCGGGGTGAGAGTACTGACCCACTCATGCGTGGGCTTGCCAAGAGCAGCACAGCTGCTAGTGTAGCTCCAAATCCAGTTAGAGACTCCATCTCAAAGAGATAAAGCAGGCAGAGAAAGATATAAGTATCCTCTTCTAACCTCCATATGCAAGGAAAACTTAGTATTCTTAGGAAATGTGTACAGCCCTATGTAGTAATAAGTTTCTGGCCTGTCTGGTCTATGGTCCAGGCCTGCAGAACCACAGTCCCATAGAAGCACACAGATGCTTATATTAATTTCATGCTGATTGACCTAAGGCTCATATATATTGATAGCTAGTTCTTTCATCTTATCTTAATCTATTTTCATTAATCTGTTTAGCAATGGAGCTTGGTAACCTTTTCTCAGAGCAGCATGGCTGTCTTTTTTTCTCTATATCCGCTGGCTTCTCTGCTGGCACCTCTATGGTATCTCTTCCTGTTCCTAGAGTTTTCTTAGTCTGGTAGCCCTCCCCACACTTCCTGTCTGCCTTCTGGCAAATCAGCTTTTCATTAAACCACTAGGAACAGCAAATATTAACAACGTGCCAGAACATAGTCCTACTATAGTTCTAAATGGAATATCTTCATCTAATTCATTCTTTTAGGGCTTGGAAATTGCGGAGTAAGAGTTAAAAAGAGTGTAAAAGCCTGTGGTAGTCTGACTATAACTGGCCTTCATAAATTTATAGGGTATGACACTATAAGGAGGTGTGGCCTAATAGTGTTGGAGTAGGTATGATCTTATTGGAGGACATGTGTCACTGTAAGTTTTGAGGTTTCCTATGCTCAGTCTATGTAGTTTCTGTTGCTTTGAGATCAAGATGTAGAACTCTTAGCTCCTTGTCCAGCTACCTCTGCCTGTGTGCTGTCATGTCCTACCATGATGATGATGAACTAAGGCTCTAAAACTGTAAGCCACCCCAATTAAATGTTATTCTTAATAAGAGTTGCTATGGTCATTGTGTCTCTTTACAACAATAGAAACCCTAACTAAGAAAGAGCTACTGAGGATGGAGAATACACAGGAAATGAGGTCTTCTGGACTCAACAAGACCAATGCACATGGAAGCATGCATTGGTTCTACATGGGTCTGCCTCAGATGGGATCCTAGCACTGAGAGAAATGAACACAACCCAGCCATTTATAACACAGAAGCTATCTCCAATTGATAACTACTCTCAAAGGAAAAATTAGCTTTTTCCAGTGGAGTCTCACTGGTTATACAGCCTACACTTAAGGGCAGGCCCCATTACAGCAGTAGATGGTCAACATGAAAAGAACTTAACAGTACTTTTGGAGAACTTTTTCCTACAATGCTTTGCCCAGACTTTTATTTTTGAACTTACAGATCTTTTGTTTATATATTATGGTTTCTGATTCTGGTTTTATGAGTCTTCTGTGTGTGTCTCAGCATCTATAGGTGTTTTGTGTGTATGTGAGTGTGTGTGTGTGTTTGTGTGTGTGCGCGTGCGTGCTTTTCTTTGGCTTTTTTTCTTCCTGCTTTTTAGTTTAGTTTTGTTTGTCTTATTATGGTTTCTTTTATCTTCTTTTATTATTATAATGACTATTTTAGATGCCTATTTCAAGTCTAATGAGAGAAATGGATTTGAATGAATGGGAAAGTGGGGAAGGGCTGGAAGAAGTTGAGGAAAGAAAAACCAAAGTCAAAATATGCCCCGGCCAGCAGGGTGTTCAGCGTGGACCTAGACCTGAGATGGAATCAAATGGAAGGCAGGAACACGAAAGAACGGAAGGACAAGACAAATCTCTCTGTTCAAGTCCTCCAAAGCTTTATTGTAGCAAGCAATATTTATACAGAATCTCTGCCATGCAGGTAGCTGGGAAGAAAGGGGGTGGAAAATACAAAAGAATGTGGCAAGCCTTTGAGGGAGAATATGGAAATCTATCTGTTATTGGTTGAGGGTCTAAATGGTGTCACCTGCTGAGCTGAGAGAGTCAGGCCAGACTGTCAGGAGTCATGGTTAAGCTACAAACAATAGGGAAGTAGCCTTCTGGCAAATGACTGCTGGCTAGCTATAGGAGCTAAAAAATAAGTTGGCTTTGGCTCCCAAAAAATATATGAAAAATGTCTATTTTCAATTTTAAAACATGAAAAAAGTGACATGTATATAGCATGTAAGTGGAAAGTCAGGATTTAAATTTATAATCAATTAAATAAAATCTAAGATAAGAAAGCTAAGAGAGCATAGCCACAACAAAGAAGAATAACAAGAGGTATAAATGGTGACTGAGCTATCTCAAAATGAGCACTGTCAAGCCAGGCAGGAGACAAGTCATTCCCCTTTTGTTGGTACCTTATGGGGCCTAAAAGGTTGAGCCAAGGTTGAAAGACCAGCAGTGCTAAAGGGAAAAAAATGTCTGAAGGGACAATATGAGACATTTTCAAGCCACATAGGTTCTTGAGAATATAAAGTGATGTCTCAATATGACCCTAGGGAACAAGTCTAGGTCACCTTGGTGGAAGTTTAGGACCTGCTGACTGGAAGGAAGAACTAGATAAGAATTCTATCTTTTACAACAAAAATCCAGTGCCTGAGACAGCAAGGGACCCCACTCTATCCACACCACAAGATTCTGGTAAACCACATGCCAAGGATGATATGGATAGATTTATACTCTGGGAAATAAGTAAAATGATTTACCTTTACAATATGTTTTATCTCACAGGTGAAGCTTTGAAGAAAACAAATGAATGTATGAGTACAGAGCCAACCCTTCCTGATGAGTGAAATGTCACCTGGTTTATTTCTGACTCCAAGGCAGGGAAACAAAGACCATTGAGAATAAAAGCTTTTTTTTTTTTTTTTAAGGTAACAAAATGCACTATACAACTGACCAACACCCAAAGTGATAAAGTAGATCATTAAAAACTCAATGATCCTCCAATGATCATTCCAGTGTCACAAGCTGTCCTTGAATAGATCCCCACTTAGACAATACCTAAGTCTCTCAATGTAGCCTCCCTTGCTTCTCTACCTGGTTATTCCACCCACATCTCATTGCTTTGGCAACTGTAAACCTAGCCTGACAACTCTTTCCTATCTCTATCTTTTCTTTTTTGATGTCCCCCAATGGCCACTAGCACTGCACTGCAATCCTCTCATGTGGTCATAGAACTTAGAACTCTTTTTTTTTTTAATTTTTTTTAGAATAGGAGTTTTATTTGAAATTTGCTGGCAAAGCTCAACACATTTTTCAAATGGTTTTCCTATACAAAGAAATGGAATCAATAATTTGCATATTAGGATTTGACCTGAGAGGAAAAAATAAGATATCTCTATTTTATCAAAAGGACTTCTTACTTAATACCACTTGGTATTTAACTCCTAGAGACTTGAGTTAGAAATAGTTGAGTTCAGAAGTTTTTCTTAATGGGAACTCAGAACTTTTTCCAGCTCTTTATTTCATTCTGTACATCTTCTTATGATCCCAGACATTTCTGTGGAGTTTGGGCCATTCAAATTCTATCAGTTCCTTTATTGCAGGCTGCAGCATAGCTCTCTTCCAGGACCACAAAGCTTCATATCCACTACACCTAAAAAAGCCCTCTGTAGACACACCAGGTATCTCTGACCTGACCATTTGAAAACTTACTGTATCTTTTACCAAAACCAGCTGCCTTTCTTAATTGGCACCAAATTCTGCTACTGTATAGCTTTCTCATTTTCTCTGGGCTTAAGAATTCACATCTGTGAAGTAAGAAAGTTTGAGTGCATCATTTCCAAAGTCACTTTATTTCAGTTTTGATATCTTGTCACACTAGGATTCTGAGACTTTAAATGTTGCCCAAGTTCTATGGCAAAATAAAAAAAAAAAAATGATAATAATCAAATTTTATTGAACAATTGCCTGCGGTACAATTTGCATGATTAATGCCTATAAGTCACCTTCATAAGGCACCACTACCATCAATGTAGAAGATCAGGAAACAGGCTAAAGGAAGTTAGGAGACTTGCTCAAAGATACACCACTGTGAAGTGCTCATCATAAATTCAAGCCTTCATGACTCAATCCATATCCTTGGGCTCCAGATAGAAGGCAATCTTGAGTGTTAACCTTGCTTGTTTTGTTTTTGTTTTTGTCATATAACCTCTATGTCCTCGAGAAAAGTTTTTCCTTTTTATGATGACATTTTTGATTATGATATAATAACAGCTACTCTGATTAACATGAGTATAAACCTGTAGGACTGAGTGAATGCCTCAGATGTAATCTAAAGACTTTCCACCCATAATTGCTTATTCCCCACAATGCATAATCTTCTTGTGGAAAGACAACTGATATACCAGCTTCACCACTGCAGGAAAGGGCTATCAGGTCAGATTTCAGAGAAAAGACTGAAAAGTCAAACTTCAAGGAAACCAAAAGATAGGTATTTATTTGTAGAAAACAGTGTTTTCCAGTGGCTTCATGTCCACAAGTATAAGAAAAGGTTTCTGAGATGCAATAAGAAGATGGATTGGACCTTTTCTGAAAAGTGGCTCCTTCCCATCTGCCCATGTCTCTGTTCAGCAAAGAGAGGAAAAGATAGCAAAAGTTCAAGGGAAGTTATGGGATGCACACAACAAGGAGCCTTTGCCCCAACTTCAGATAAAGGACCATCTCAGTAGAGGTAGCTGAGTTTTAGAGATCTGAGACCACCCTTCATCCAATGTGCCTCAAGAAATAAAGAAAAAGACTCTGTGCTGGAAAAATGAGGGCATGACAAAGAACACCATAGAAGGTACTTCAATCAGGATGAATGGGGCAAGCACTGACCCATAAGGACGTTCAGGTGCGGGGGACACAACTTATTCTGCGTCTAGCAGTATCAAGAGATGTACTACATCTGGTCTGAGATGCCTCCAGTTTCATTCACTCTGGAACTCCCTGGATCTCAGATACAACCCTACCTCATGATAAAACTCAAATGGAATAAAGATTCTCTTCTGCTACTCAGCAAACTGAAAGTTCAAAATAATGAGCTAAGAGAAAAGAGGGTTATGTTGATGCTCTTGTCCACTTGATTTGTGGCTGGACATCAAGACACCTATATATGTAAAGCACTCCATCTGACCCTAGTACAAGATTGCTTTTTGTTGCCCTACTTGTGCTGGTATAACTTCCTCCCCATATCACATGCCACTTGTCAGTCTTTACATCTATGTTTTAACAGCATGGGGAGAGGAAATACATTTGCTATCTACTCTATACTCACAACAATCCAGTTCCTAGAGTGAAAAATCACTTTTCTCTCCTCCCACCTATAGATGCTGATTGATATGGATGGAAATGATATAACCTACTAGAGAAGACTTTATCCTAGAACTCAATCCAGAGTGCATCTATCTGCTCATTAGTCAATCAGCTTGTTTATTCAGTGACCTCCACACTCCACCAGAACAGATGGAAAAGAAACAAAAGTCATGCTTTGCAAGCCTTACAGAACCTATACATCACCTAGGGATCTTGTTAAAATGGAGCCTCTGATTCAAAGGTCTAGGAAGGGGGCCTGGGCTCAACAATCCTAACAAGCTCCCAGCTGCTAGTAATCCTGATGCTCTCAGGGTTGCACACAAGGCTCCAGTTAGACACACTAGTTTCAAATCTTGACTCTGTTGGTAACGGTGTGACCTTGGGAAGGCTAATTAACATCTCTGAGCCTCCATGCCATTATTTTTGAGAGGGAACTATATATAATTTCTTACTGAAAGTTTGTGTAGGTGATGATTAAAGATAATTCCAAGGAGTTATTGCATGTAACAGGAATTCAGCAAGCAGCAGTGTGAGTGACTGGGCCAGCATGGCCTCATTTCCGCTAAATATGGTGGTGTGTCCTTAAACTAGATCCCTGAGTGGTAGTCTGTGAAAAGAGAATGGCTTTAGATGAAAGACTGCTGTGGTGTTTGTGTAGAGGTGTTAGATTCTTCTACACCAGCTTTAGGGTATCTTACTGTCAAAGTGATTCTGTTCAAGGCCTGGGATGGTGCTCTTCTCAACACTTTTCTGAGTTCTACCCCAACTCAACAGTCATCTTTCTTCACTGTGTATTACAATTAGAATAAAGAGAATTTCCCAGGCCAAGATGGATCCACCCCTCCATGGAAGTCTTAGTATCTCTCTGTGATGTCTGCAGAGTTGATGGCAACTTTGCAGAACCTAACTATGGAAATTATATATCAGCTAAAAATACGGGAAATTAGATTACATTTTATTATGGAGAGGACAATGGAACAATGACAACAACCAAAGGCTTGGTGGAAGCAATATGGACATATCAGTCTGAGACTCTGAAATGTAGCAGCCTCTCTGAAAGCTTGACTTAGCAGACATAAGGAGCTGAACAGGACACCAATCCAGCTTTGTGGCATCATGGTGATATGAAGATAGCTCCCACTTCTGAAGGCAAGGCGAGGCTCTGAAAACATGCTACCTCTCACTGAGGACCTCCAGATTCAAATCAAGTATGAGATGTAGTACATATAAGCAGATGGAACCAAAACACAAATTAGTACAAGATAAGAGAGCCGATGGCAAATACATAGAGCACTTCCTTTTCAAGTACCAACTTATCTCTAGAAAGAAGTCACTGATGGTTTACAGACAAGGAAAGCAAAATTTAAAGCTCAAATTCCTTTAAGACTTGTCTGTGTGTAACAGAAAGTGACAGAGTCAGTTAGCTTTGGCTGCCCCAGCCCACTGGCAATTCCTATTCTATTCTACAACCACTATAGATACCCAAGATGAACTCATGATCATTAAAAGGCTCTGTCCTAGTTGGTTTTAGCTGTCAGATTGACACAAAGTAGAGGCAACTGGGCCAATCTCATTTGAGAAATTACTTAGATCAGATTGGCCTGTGGGTATGTCTGAGGTTCATTGTCTTGTTGGGTGGTTGACATAAGATAGCCTAGCTCACCCTGGGCCAGCAACATTCCTAGACAGTTGGGCTAGGGCTGTATTCAAAAGCTAGTTGAGCATAGACCTTGGAAAATGAGCCAGAGACCAAGCCAGTAAGTAGCATTACTCCATGGTTTCTGCTTCCATTTCTACTCCAGCTTTCTTCAATGATAGACTGTATTCTGGAAGACTAAGCTAAAATAAACCCTTTTCTACCCTAAGGTGCTTTTTGGTCATGGTGTTTATCGCAACAACAGAAAGACAACAAGAATTGGTTCCAAACAGAAGCTTGAATAATAAACCTCTGATATGTTCATGTACATAAAGGCTGTATCTCTCTTCATACTGGGTATGACACTAACTGGAGTGGAATCTTTATTTTATTCTTCTATTCCCTTTACTGTTTAAGCCACAACAGTCCTCAAGGAGCCTTTGTTGAAGCAGCCCTGTATTAAAGTAACTGAGAAAATCTGTGAGTGGTAAAGTTAATGAAAAGTTTACTAAAAGAAAATAAAAACAAGATACTTAAATAGATACTGTATACTCATGTATATATGCTCATGTATATAGCAGCATGATTCCCCAACAGCCAAATGGTGGAAAACATCTAAACTTTTATCCATCTGTGAGTGATAAAGAAAAAGCATACACAGCCTGTGGTGTGAAAGAAAATGGCCCTCAAAGACAGTGGCACTATTAGGAGGTGTGGCTTCATTAAAGTAGATGTGGCTTTGTTGGAGGAAGTGTATGATTGTGGGGGTGGGCTTTGGGGTCTCCTATTCTCAACGCTATGCTAGTGTCACAGTTTACTTCCTTTTGTCTGTGAATTAAGATGTAGAACTCTCAGCTCCTTCTCTAGCACCATGTCTGCCATGTTCTGTCATGGTAATAATGGACTAAACCTCTGAAACTGTAAGTCACCCCTTAGAGGACTGAGCAGATGCCATAACAGGCTGCTCAGTTTTCTCTCAGAAACTAGGCCTCAATTTCAGTTTTCTGAGACTGAATAAGCAGTTTTTGAAAGAGCTACAAACAAAGGACAATTAGTATTGAGCAACCCTGACATCAAGTACAAGGAAGCCTGGTATGTGAAGAAGATAAGACGTGAACTATAGTCAGCAAGCTCAAAATAATAACAGAATTAGGACAGAGTTTGAAACTTGTCCAGATCTGCTCCAAAATGGAAAAACTGTATCCTTAATAAGCTCCTAACTAGCCCTAGCCAGTTAGAACATACTAATAAGTTTTTGACTTGCTTAAGCCAATGATATCTACAATGACCTAACTTCTCCAGAACCTCCCCTTGGCTGGGCTTAAAAGGAGCCAGTGGATCCCCTAACCTCAGTTGCTTCTTGAGACACAGCCTCAGGAGAGCCCCAACAGGAGAGGTGAGTCTCTCTGCTCCAAGCCAGCCAGTCAGGCTAGCTATGACAGCCCCCCGGTCTGGCCAATTGAACATAAAACATTGTAGTGGGATAATGTTATCTTGCTCCTGTTTCCTGTTGTTGTAAATATTTGTCCCACCTACTAGTTTAATAGAAAGCTGATTGGCAAGAAGGCAGACAAGAAGTGTGAGCATGGCTACCAGGCTAAGGAAACTGTGAGTACAGAAGAACAGAGACAGATGCCAGGCAGAGCCACCAGACAAATGCCAGAGAGAGCTGCCACAAACAACACGAAGAGATGCAGCAGACACAGAGGAAAGAAGCTGAAATGCTGCTCTGAGAAAAGGTACTGAACCACACGGCTGAACAAGATGGTTTAGATTGAGAGCAAGGGCTAGCAAATTATATGCCTGCGCCCTAGGTCAATCAGTGTAAAAATAATATAAACCTGTGTGTGTGTGTGTGTGTGTGTGTGTGTGTGTGTGTGTGTGTGTGTGTGTGTGATTATTTGCCCCTATCAGGGCTGAGAGTGGGACTAAATTTCTGGTCCAGGCCTGGAAAGTCCGGGCCAGAACCATATACAACGAAACGTGTTCCCGTTACCCATCTCAGCTCCAGCTGCAGGCAAGCAAGCATGACCCTTGCTTGCCAGCCTGACTATCTACATCCTCCATAGCCCCATAGGAACCTTTTAGCCCATAAACCTCAGTCCATTTCCTCAAATCACCCATTTCCCCAACCTTTGTTGCTTCCTGAGAGCTCCTTCATAAGAGCTCCAACTGCAGGTCTCAGTTTGAGACAAAGATTCCACTGTTTCTGAGTTCTCCAACAGCTCCAATTACACCAAGAGCACCTAGTAGACCTAAAACAGCTAGCTGAAATACAGACAACACTTGCAATCAGCAGAAGAGATGGGAAGAGGCCAGTGTAAAACTTCATTCAACAACATGAAGAACAATATGGCACCACTAGAACTTAGTGATTCTACAACAGCAAGACCTGAACATTCCAATATAGAAAAAGCAGAGGAAGATGACCTTTGAAAATATCTTTATAAAGATAATAGAAGTCTTTACAGAGGAAATTAAAGAAGAAATGAAAAACTCCCTTAAAGAAATAGAGGAAAAGACAACCAAAAAAAAATTGGAAGTAAACAATGAACTTCTTAAAGAAAGATCAGAAAACCAAGAAAAAGCAAACAAACAGGTGATAGAAACAATGCAAGACTTAAAAACTGAAATAGAAGCAATAAAGAAGACACAGACTGGGGGCTAGAAAGATGGCTCAGAGGTTAAGAGCACTGGCTGTTCTTCCTGAGATCCTGAGTTCAATTCCCAGCAACCACATGGTGGCTCACAACCATCTATGATGAGATCTGGTGCCCTCTTCTGTATACTATATACATAATAAATAAATAAAAAAGAAGAAGACACAAACCAAGGGAATACTGAAAATAGAAAATCTGAAGAAACAAACTAGAACTACATATACAAGCATAACTAACAGAATGCAAGAGATGAAAGAAAGAATCTCTGGTATGGAAGATTCAATAGTGGAAATAATTGAGGTAGAACCAATCCCCTCCCCTCAGTATCAAGGCTGGGCAAGGTGTTCCTCTGTAGGGAATGAGCTCCAAGAAGCCAGTTCATGCATCACGAATAAATTCTGGTCTCACTGCTAGAGGCCCCATTAACTGCCCATCTCATTCAACTGTCATCCGCATTCAGAGGTTCCAGATCTGGGGCAGATCTGTTCCATGAAGGTTTGTGAGCTGTTATTTCAGTATCTGAGAGCTGCCAACAGCATGGGACTGCCTATTCCATGGGTCACTCCATCATCTAAAAAACTGTCAGTGGTCATGCTGTCTTCCCATCATGATTTAAAAAAAAAAAAAAAAAAAAAAGCGTTTCAGTGGCCATGTTGTCTCTTCACAGCAACAGAAATTATACCTAAGACAAACAGTAAAATGGAATAGTATGAAAACTCCCATATTAATCATTTCTAACCTCATAGCTCAATGATGCTGTTCATATTAACTAACAGTACTATCTCTAGAAACTTTACCATTTCAGGCTGAAATTCTGTACTCTTCTCCAAAACTATTCTCTCGCATGACTCAGTCCTTGGTAATCACATTGCACTTTCTGTGTCTATAAACTTGACTAGTCTAGGTACTTCATAAAGCAGACTCGGTGTTTATTCTTTTGTTTATAATTTATTTCACTTAACATAATATCCTCTAGCTTCATCCACGCTGCAACATATCTCAGAATTTCATACCTTTTTATGATAGAATAACATTCTACTAGCTGTGTATGCTTTTTCTTTATCACTTACAGATGGATAAATGTTTGGATGGTTTCCACATTTGGCTGTTGGGAATCATGCCGCTATATACATGAGTATACAGTATCTATTTAAATCTCTGCTTCCATTCTCTAGGGCTTATCAACCAGAAGCAAAGTTGCTGAGTCATGATGCATTTTACATTCTAATCAGTGATGCTCATTGATTTCAACTTGTCTGCATCTTTGCCAATAATTATTTTCAAAGTTGTTTTTATAATAGCTGTTTCTATTTACATATTGAATGTTTTCCAAAGACCTGCATGTTAAAGTCTTAGTAGCGAGAATCATTCTGTCAAAATGTGGTGCAACTGTTAGAAAGTGAGACCTGTGGGAAGTCATTGGGGGTATTATTACACAGAGGATTTTTAACCCAGGCCCCTTCCTATTTCTCCCTGAGTCTGCCATGTATTCTTGCCATACCTTGCAGCTGTTCTGTGTGCTCAAAGCAGCAGACACCATCAGCATCTGGAACCTCCCAACCTGTAAGTTGAAGTTAATTATTTCTATTTGCAAATTGATTATCTTGTTGTTTTGTTAGATTAGCCTAACTAACACAATGACCATAAATAGGTGTAAAAAGGCATTTTATGATTTATTGCATTTGCTTGGTTCCTAGTCACAGTGAGCTTCCTTTTATTTTTGCCATTTGTATGTCTTCTTTAGGGAAAATTTACTCAAATCTTCTGTACCATTGATTTGTATGTTTGTCTAGTGTATGTGTGACTGAATGTGTGTGTGTGTGTGTGTGTGTGTGTTTCTGTCTGTGTGGTCATGTACATGCAATAGCACATATGTGGAACTTAGAGGACAATTTTCAGAAGTGAGTTTTGCCTTCTGTTTTGTTTGAAGCAGAGGCTCTCCTGTATCTACTGCTGCACTAATTAATCCCTGAGCCAACTACCAGGCAAACCTAATACATACAGTAAGGCCCTTTCTCAGAAAAACTAATCCTGTCCTCCAACTATGAAATATACAGTATTATGGTGTTGAACTTATGGACTTCTGCTGAACTCATCTGTCCCTCACAGTGCATCATGACCAGTGGGCCACCTTTTCATCTACTCATGGTATTTTGATTCATACATATTTTTAACTTTGAGGAAGTACAATGTATATGTTTTGTTGTTGCCTATGTTTTTGCTGTTGTATCCAAGGTATCATTGCCAAATCCATTATTGTGAAGACTTTTTGCTTCTTTCAAAATTTTGTAGTTTTATTTCTCACATTCATGTCTTTGTTAATTTTGAGTGAATTTTTGTATATGCTACAAGGTAAAGGTCCAAACACAGTTTTCTTAGTACTATTGGTTCAAAATATATCCTCCCATTATTGGATGGTCCTGGTAACATTTTGTGTAAGACATACTTCTATTTTCTCTATCCTCTTCCATCAGTCTGTATATCTGTCTTTCTTCCATTTTTTATTTAAGAAGTTTTTCTCCGTATCTACCACTTGTCCCCTTCCTTTCCTCCTCCCAGACCCTCCAGTCCTCCCTCAGCCTTCCTCACCCCATCCCCCCATCCATTCCCCAGGAAGACAAGCAGTCCTAAGGTGAGTGAGTTCAGTCTGGCATACGCAGTTGAGATAGGTCTGAGTCCCTCATCCCAGTATCAAGGCTAAGTTAGGTGTTCCTCTGTAAGGAATGGGCTCTGAGTTGTCAGTTCATGCACCAAGGACATAGTTTGAGCCTACTATAAGAGGCTCCACAAACTGCCCATGACATTTGACTGTTGTCTACATTCAGAAAGTCTAGTTCCTTTCCATGAATGTTCCTCAGCAATTATTTAAAAGTCAGTGAGCTCCCAATAGCTTGAGTCAGCCATCCCTACACTTTGTAATTTATTATGCATTTTGAATACAAAACATGACATAGTACATGTATGAGGGTTAGAAGACAACTTTGGGGAATTGGTACTCTTCTTCATAAGGGTACCAGTAATCAAAAATCAGGTCATCAGGCTCACTGGAAATGCCATCTTGCCAATTCTATCATGCCATCTTAATATGCAAGTTTCAATATGAGAAAATATGAGTTTTTCATCTTTGTTTCCTTTGCTGAGACAAAGGATTGCATCTGCAGTCAGGAAGAAGACAGCAATAGGTGTTCCTGGCTACCTAGCTACTTCTGTTTTATACAGTGTAGGATGCAAGCCCAGAGAAGACTGTGTCTTCCTCTCTCACTTAATAGTACCTCACAAACATGCCTAAAGATAAATAACATCTATTTATATGGTTGAAGGCTTCTCTTATAGGTGACTATTGACAATATCAAGTTAGTAATCAGTGTTAACTATGACAGATGTCACTGGGATTTGGGGTAAGTAGAAAAAATCTGAATCTGTAGACAGCTTTAGGTATTACTGATATCTTTGCAATTAAGGCTTCCAATCCATAAACACTTGCTTGTGTCTTGTTTAATTACTTTTAGCAACATTTTGCTGGTCTCTATGTACACATCTTTTACCTCCTTTGCTCAATTTGCTCCTAAGGATTTTGTTCTTTATGATGGAATTATAATACTGTGCTTTTATTGCCTGCACCACATTTTTTGATGAAGTCTGAGGAGAAGACTCATTCAATAAAATGTTTGAAAAATATTTCCATGTTTTTGTAATCCAAGTGTTGGGGAAGTGAAGAAAAACAAGAAGTGCCGAGGGCTCGTTGGCCAGTTAGTCTACCCTAATGGATGAGCTATAAGCAAATAAGAGATGCTGTCTCATGAAAGAAAGAAGAGAAGAAAAATAGGAAGGAAGGAAGGAAAGAAAGAAATAAAGAAGAAAAAAGAGGAAAGAAAGTAAAGCAGTAAAGAAAAAAATAAAGGAAGGGAGGGAGGAAAAAAGAAAGGAAAGAAGGCAGAAAGAAGAAAAACAATAACCAAAGTTGACTTGTAGCTTCCATGGATACACATATGCACATGTACATCTGCATACACACAAACGTGTACATATTACACACATACAGAACAAATACAGATTTAAAAATAGACTCATAAAGACAAATACAACATTTTTCTATAAGCAGACACTAGCTTTTGATTTTCATATGTGGGAACAAATGTAGGTATAGGCTATGAAAATGGAACGGGAACCATGAGGGAGAAAGACAGGCCTTCAGAAGCCAGAATGGGAAAAGTTTTATGAAAGTGTAAAGTTAATACTAGTGGTGGGAGGGTCCAAGTGGGACAGGGGAATAGGACACAGAGGTTGATCAGGAGGATCAAACAAAACAAAATATGCTTGAAAATCCCATAAGAAAATCAGTTATGTTGTATACTAATTAAAAATAAGCTAGGGACTGGGAGATAGTTTAATCCATAAAGCTCTTGTCACATGAGCATGAAGAGCCCAGTTCCACTCCCAGGACCCATGTAGCTAGGTACAGCAGCAAGAACTTGAAATCCCAACACTGAGGAAGAAAAGACAGCTAGCTCTCCAGAACTCAATAGTTCTAGGGTCAGTGAGAGACCCTGCCTCCAAAGAATTAGGTGGAGGATGATAGAGGAATACATCTTACATCACTTTCTGGCACACACACACACACACACACACACACAAACAGAGAGAGAGAGAGAGGTACACACACACACAGAGACAGAAGCACACAGATACTTATATACAAAATTAAAATAAGTAAATGAACAAATCCACAGAAATGATGTGTAGGCATGAATTAGGTAAGGTTAGCTTGGCCCAATGATTGACATAGAATGAAAAATCCATACATATAGATATAATCAACTATTACTCAATAATTTTCAAGAGCCCACAGCTTGTGCTTCAGGGAACAGAGATATCCTCTGTTGCCCATTTTGATGTTTCTGTCTCCTCCTCTTATCTCCACACTCAGATCCACTTCAGCAGCTCATTTGGGAGGCTATACTTCAAGTGTCCTAACAATAATACTAGGCTCATCTATGTGTCTTCGAAGTATTCAGCAAAACCATACTTGTTTGCTCTGTATCCTATGCTGTAATCTCTTCCTTTGAGATTGCAGTGACAAAGATATGTCACATTTTCCTATGCAATGAGCTTGAATTATCCCAGGGATAATGGAAAGATATTTTTCATCTTTAGGTGTTAATGAATATAAATGGGATTCACAGCCCATTTCTCTGGTCTGTTCCTTTTCAGAAGCAAAATAATAGAAAACTTCTGGTGGCAAGAGAGAGGAGAGGGTCCTCTAATTTAGTTCTCCCACACAGGAACTCTTAGGATAAGGAGGACTTCAGAAAGCCCTTTCTTTCAAACTGCTCAATACTTCTGTAACTATCAATTAATTGATTCACTGCATGTTAAGATACTTAGAATCAAGGAGTTAAAAGCAACAAACTTTCTTCAGAGAATCAGGATTCATAGGCATCAATATTTAAATTATTTTTCCAAGAGGAACACTGTAGTAGAATTATGTGTTATATTGTAAATATTTGTCCCGCCTATGGTTTTAATAAAAGTTGATTGGCTAAAGGCAGACAGGAAGTGTGGGCATGGCTACCAGGCTAAGAAAACTCAGGAACATCTCAGAGCAGAAACAAATAACACACACAGATGTCATGGAGTCATCGGAGCTGCCAGAAGATGCAGAGAAAATGTTGCAAAGAAAAGGTACTGAGTCGCATGGCTGAACAGATAAGAAAGATGGGTCAGTTTAAGACTAAAGAGCTAGCAAGTTATATGCCTGGGCCCTAGGTCAATCAGCGTAAAATTAATATAAGCCTGTGTGTGATTATTTGAGGCTAAGCAAAGCTGAGAGTGGGTCAGAACTTGGGGACCAGACCAGAAAGTTCAGGCCAGAAACACCATACACCAGAAGACTCCTCTCATTATGCTTGTTTTCTTCATATTAGTTGAAAAATAATCCTTCTCTTTCAGTCTACTCATGCTTACTTCCACAATACATTAATCATAGGACCAAGAAAATTACTTCTCTCTGTTATGTACATGTTAGTGTATGCCTACTAGTGTTGGTGGTGGCTGCAAAAGGTCACTGGCAATGAAGAAAATGTAGTATATGTATATCAAATAAAATACCATGCAGTCTCAAAAAGGAATAAAATCTTGTGGTTTATGAAAAATAGGATTTAACTCTGATAACATCATACAAAGCAAAATGATGAATACTGTATGATACATAAAATAAATACTGCATGACCTCATTGCTATTTAGTGTTTAAAATGTCAAGCTCATAAAGACAGGTCCTACTTTGGAAACAATTTGAAGACACATCTTTAATAATGTGATGACTACTGTTAACTATTCTTGTTTACCTGTCTGTGGCTATGCAGATACAACAACAAAAAAGAAAACATAAACAAAAACCAAACAAACAAACAAAATAAATTTGATTTACTTATTTAGCTTTTAAGTTTCATATAAACTTGAGCTACCTTTTTATTTTTCTTTTTGTCTGAGATAGGGTTTTTCTATATAGCTGAGTATCTTAGAGCTTGGTCTGTTGACAGGGCCAATCTGGAAGTCAGAATACAGAGTTCTATGAGTACAGGTAGGTATGTTTTACTACCACTCAGAAGTTATTTTTCTTATGCAGACCAGGACTACCAATCTCAGGGATGGCACCACCCTCAGCTAACTGAACACTCCTACATCAATTAGAAATCCTGAAAATGCCCCACGGACATGCTCACCAGCCAATCCGATACTAGCAGTTCCTCAACTGAGTTTTCTTTTTCCCAGGTATGCCTAAGCTTGTGTCAAGTTGACAACTTCTAACCAGCGCTATAACCATCTGTTGAATATGGGAAGTGCTAAGAGCAGACTTTTAGTGTTCTTACTGCACAAAGTGACAAGTCTGTGAGTGTAATAAATGCTTTCATTAACTTGATTTTGCATTGCTGCACGATCTACAGAGTAATAGAGAAATGGCTATATAAAGTGTTCAAGCTAATAAAATATAACCAGAAGTGATGCATGCTACTTTTTGGAGGAGCCAGAAAGCTGTTAAGTATGTCACCTTTTCTTGCTTCACACATCGTGGATATCGTCTTCCAAGTGTCTTCATCCCTGTGTGATGATGGTGAGCAGGACCCTGCTGCCTGCTCATATCAGACAAGTGTCAGGGCAAGAAATAGACTTCCCTTGTGATAAGCCATTTATGAAATGTTTGTTACAACACAGGATATTTTGTCCTGACAAATACACTTAGTTCAGAGTTCTAAAGGCTTATTAGACTTATTAAAAGAAGAATATATATACTGGGCACAAGTGAAAGAATAGAATAGACCCTGAAACAAAAGAGATTGAGTTTGATGCATTTGAGAGCTACAAGGGAGTCTAACCTGTAAATAACATAAAAAGGGGGGCACTGGTGAGGGAATTAATATAAAAGGGGGAAGAGCTGATGAGGGAAATATAATACTGACTGGTTGACTGAAGACATTTGTCTTCCCACAGTTTTAGAAACTAGAGATTCAAGATTAGGATGTCAATACAATCAGTTCTGTCGAGGGCTCCCTCTCTGGATTACACACAGCAACTTCACTGTATTCACACATGATAGTAGAATGAGTTTTCTTCCTTATCCCTTTTCTCTTATCTTCATCATCTTCCTCCTCCTTGTTCTTTCTTTGATATAGTCCTGTAACTAGGCCCCCACTCTCAATGACCATACTCCAATATAATGCTATCCTAAAATGCCTTTTCCAAGTTTTAGTTGCAGTGGGATTTACTGCAGCATATCTCTGTGAAGAAATACAACAGAGTCCATAGCAGCAGTGAAAGATGAGTCTAAGGATACACAAAGACATACCATGGCTGGTCTCTGAAGGCATGGGCAGATCTTCGGATTTTATCCTGAGGGCAATAGGCTTTATTGATGGTTTTTAAGACAATAAGCCTATGGGGAGGTCTCTTTTTTAGTTTAATCTACAAATTCTACATAATGCCTGTTTCTTTATTGGTCTATCAGGTGGCATGTACTTTGTGGGCCACCACAGCTTGCTTGTAGACTTACCACGAGCCCTGGGGTGCACCTGTTTGTCTGAGAGGCAAGCAGTCCTTGGGAAATGGGAAAGTTTCAAAAGCTCCCTAAGGCCCTTTTTCTTTCCTTGGAACATGGCCTATCTGAGTGGTCGCATCATACTTCCTTGTCAGTGCAGTGGACACTGGGGAACCCTTCCTACAAGCAGTTTAAATTCTGACCAGCTCTGTGTTGTGATACACAGAACAGCCTGAGGGAAGACAGATGAAGCCTCAGAGCACAATTCTGTTTTTATCAGCATCATCTCCTGCATGATGTCTATAGTTAAACCTTTTTTAAAATCTTGGCTGCTGTGTGTGCTTCAAGATAGTCACAAGTAGGTTACTTTATTTATCATGGAATCTCATTTTCTTCACTTATAGAAGTGGCCATGCTAATAACTACATTATACAACTATTTAGAGAATTAACTCTCAGATGTTTATAAAGTTCAGAGTGCCTCTCCTGTGATTTGTTCTCAGCATGAAATCTACTATCATTATTATAATCATTGCTATGATTAACATTGAATCAATTTACTAACATATTTGAATCAAAATGCAATCATTTCCTATGGATGTGATTTTGTGCTAGTTTGATGGACACAAACACATAAACTCACCCCCAAGAAACAAGCCATTATTGAATACTGTCTCACTCTTGATATATGGGTCAGTTCTGAGGTTTCAAGGAAGGTCATTGTCTAGATGAACCACCAGTGCCTGAGTAAAGGGAGCACAGAATCTAAGAAAACAAAGTGTGACCCAAATAGGCTCCTGTCTATTCATGAGTGCCCTGTGCTGCCCTCCATACGTCATTTCCTTGACATTTTCTCTGCCAAAGCTGACCTTCAGCTGCAGATGACCCCAAGAAGACAAATCTGTAGTCCTTCCACTTTGACATTGCCTGTGTCAGTCTTCAAACCAGGACTGAGGGGACCCTTACAATAGTTGTCTCTCACTTGGTATCTAGATGCTCTTTATATGAATAAAGTTATCACCCTGGTTTGGCTCTACTATGCAGGAAGATCTACAATCAATATCTCAAGAAGAACTCTAGGTATATTATTGGAGCTCTAGGAAGAAGACAGTTCTGTATAGAACAAGATCTGTGAGGACTTGCTGAAGAAGAAGAGTTTAGGAGTGATCTTAAAGCATTAGATGATGAGACAAAAAGAAATAATCTGGGGTACTGTTTCTCCAAGAGATTTATGAAGATCACACATTCTGTATGTTATTAACTGATGAGAATTACAGGAGAAGGTGCATGTAGTGGCAAATGAGCAACACTGAAAAGGATCATGAGCTAAAGTAAGACATTGTCAAAAATAAAAAGAAACATAATTGGATGAAAAGGGGATTATGAAGACAGAAAAGAGGTTGACAATATTTTCTAGGCAACATCAATATGGGTGTTCAGATGAGATGTCCCAAGACCCTTCATATGTTAATATGTATTATGCCTCTTTAAGAGGACAAAATACATAATGTTTGCCAAATGTGTGAGACTTGAGAATTCTTATTCTCATTACAGAGCACCTCTGTTAACTGTTGTGCTAAAATGCATACTGTCTATACAGATTTCATCAGAAAAGGTCTGTATGTTGATGTGCAATAGGTTTTTCGAGAGTATAAATAATCTTCTTTAAAGTAGAAGCTGAAAAATGATAGACACAAAATTACAAAGCAAGTTGAGGCAAAGCCATTGGTCATTTGGGAAAACATCCAAAGGATGTCTCTTTTGCCCTGTTCTATGGACTAGTCTTGCATCTAGAGCCAGGTGGTAGTCATCATCATTCATTGTCAATATAAATGTTACCACCTTAATTGTTTTTACATCACAGACACTATCTTTCCTGTCATTATTGGCAACAATATTGTCAGTACCATCAACACCCTCAGAAATACCATTAACACAAGTAACAATAGCACCATCAACAAAGCAGCAGAACTATCACTACTGATACTAACAGCAGTAGAAGCACCATGACAACCACAAACAGCATCATCATCATCATCAACCACCTGTAGCAACACCATTAAATACTGACCACCCCAATCATCATCATCATTACAGCTTTTCCAAAAGACCTCTGTGACTTGAAAGTTATACTTTAGGAAAAAGCAGTGGTTTCAAGGTTGGATATATGAATTTGAGTCCCAACTTTATCACTACCTATGTGGATTTGTGACATTTCCAGAACTCACTCAGCCTCTCATTCTCAATTTCCTCACTTGAATAACAATGTATGAAATATAAATTACAAGACTGGAAAGGAAAATGTCCTGTCAATATGAAGCAGTTAGAAAATTTTGTTTTCATTTTTTTTGTAATGTCTGTTACACTGTATGCCTGATTTCCCAGGAATATTACCCTAAACTCAGAACTCAACTCCTATGGCATATTTACTTTACGCTTAGTTCTTCATCCTTGTAATGGTCCTACCTCCAAATAGTGAGGGATTCTGATATAGTAGAGGTCTTGTCATATGAATGATGGGGCATAATTCATTCTGTAACATGGGTATCATTCCAATATATCAACATCCTATTGCCCTGAAACAGTGAGTAAAATATAATCTTAAAGCCTCCCAAGCTCTGTGACTTCAAGAGTGTCTTCTTCCTTTTCTTGGCCGACTTCCAAGAAAATTAATTTTTATAAAATTAATTTTTAAAGAATAGTCAATGAAAAAATGAAAGTTAAATATTCATTATAAAGAGGTTACTTAATGGAAGTCCATTCTGCCTTTTTTATTATTCCTTCAAAGTTGACCTTAACATAGAACACGCAATATAATGGGGGTAGGGAGAAAGAAGAAAAATAGGAGAAAGAGGAAAGGAGGAGAACTATAAGACTGCATAATATTCAAACCATTCTTCTCAGATGGAAAGTATACAATCTGAAAAAAAAAATATTTACTTGTGCTAGGTGAGATCTCTGACTACAGACCAAGGTCCAGAAACCTTTGTATTAAACCACAACAGCCCAAGAAGAGAATAATCATCTTTATTCATTTTTACTGTAGAAATGAAGAATTGCCAAATGAAAGCTACTGATACCAATATCTCTTAGAAAAGGCTGTGGCTGCCCAGGGAGGGGATGGGGAGTTGTGGAGAAGAAAGAATGACCTGATGTGGTGGGAGGGGGAAGGGACCTTGAATAAGGATATACAAGGATAGAAAGTGTGACTTCTTTGTTCATAATAATAATAATAATAAAAAGAAAAAATAAGACTGAAAAATGGAAAAAAAGAGAAAAGGCTGTGGCAAAAATAAACAAACAAATAAATGAATGAATAAACAAATAAATAAAATAATAAGAAAAGGCTGTGGCGAGCGGGGGTGACCAACAGTTAATGTCATGGGGAAAGAGATGAGTAGGATTTTCTACTCATGTATATATGTGAAGCACATTCATCTACAAATGTCTCAGTTCTAAACAGAACTTTCTAACCAGAGTTACTTCGATAGCTGGGCTGATGCCCTATGGAAGGCACATATGCCTTGCATGCATGAACTGTTATTGATTTCCCCACAAAGGCTAACTTGGGAAAACCATGCAGCATGCACAAAAAAGTTAAGACAAAATTATAGCTTAACTGCTATACACAAATGAAGTATGTTTCCATACACTGGTGGGTTAATGGGACCTTAGACGATCCTCTCAGTTAGAAGCAGGGTTCTAACCTTGCCACATAAATTATGGCTATGGAAGTTTGGATGCAGGTAGCACTGTGAGAAGGAAAGGTCATCAGACCAGAAAAAGAGAGGCCTGAATTCCAGCCCAGATTTGACAGTTGTTTACCCAAATTCTTTAAATCAACCCACCTTACCAACACACCATGCAGTGAACAAAGGAAGCTGTGTAAAATAATGCTACCATGTACTCCTCTCCCAGGGACTATACTAGATACAGACATGGCTGTGGCCCTCTCAGTATGTAAAACTGTGTAGCAGAAAATGGTAGGAAACAAGTAATTCTGAAATATATGTATGCTATTTCAAATTATTATGAAGAGAAATGGTTTTCTCCTGGGGTAAGAAAGTGAGAGTCAGAGAAGACTTCTGTGAGAAAGTAATATGTTTGGAATAAATACAAGAAAATTCATGGAGAAAATGAGATACATATTTTCAAGGGAACTCCTCAAAAGACACAGTCCCCTCTTATTCTCGTGACAGCCCTTTGGAGTTCTCTTTGAAACTATCCACTGTGTTAGCCACTTTTCTCATCACTGAGATAGAACACATAATAGAAACAACTCAAAGGAAGAATTTATTTGGTGCCTGCTTTGATACAATATAGCCCATCATGGCAAGAATGGAGATTCTTCACATCTCCATGATCCTGGAAGCATAGAGACCTCAGGCCAGAACCAGACTCAAATACCACTCAGAATGTTCATCTCTAACAACCAAATATCTTCATCAAGACTTTACCTCCTTTTGGCTCTATGACCTCTTAAAACCAGAACAAATGCTCAAGAGCATGAGCTTATGAGGGATATTTTACATCATATCATAATATCTTCATCTGACAAAAAGGTGTTAAAGGAGGCATGATTACTGTCCCCTGTTCACATACTGCACAGTGATGAGCACAGGCACCTCTACATTGAACTTAGGATTGTTAGATTTCCAACTTTTATTATCTTTACTGCTGAAAGTAATCATCTCCCTGACCACTCTGGGAGAACATGTACATGTACTACTGCTCCTTTTCTCTTCACGCTCAAATTCTCTTAGTCCTTTATTACCTATTTTAGCAATAATGTTTCATGTCACTCAACCTCTAAGTGTTCTGATTTACAACCTATGTGGGTTCTCAGGAATTGACATGAGATCACTGGTCTTAGTTATACATTGTGAGAATGCTGAGTCCTCTCTTGATTCCAGACTGTAGGTTAATTTCAAGAATACTATATATTTTTATCTCAGAGATAGAGACTAGTAGGCAATGCTTTCTTCCATGGTAGACCACAGAATTGTAAGAGGTTAACCTAAATCATGGAGGCACTGTAAAGTCCCAAATTTCATTATGCCCTGCAGAAATCCGTAGTCTACAAATCACATGGCTAAGCCTCAAGTTACTGAAATGATAAAAAGTTCTTTGAACTCCAACACAATGTACTTCAAGACCATATGGATAGATAAATATATTGTATAATTTGTTTACATTAACAATCTACCTTGTTCCCTGACACAAAGGGTTAGGGTTAGGGTTAGGGTTAGTATCTCTCATTCATTCTGTGGAAGCAGAATGAATGAGAGATACTGAGACCTAAACATATCTAAATGCATTGAGTCCATTCAGTTAGGGTAGAGGCCTCAGCCACCCACAGGTGCACAGTTTCCTAGGCTTACTACTGCTGTAATAAAATGCCATGATCAGGATGTGGAGCAAGGAGAACATGTCTCCATTGTTGGTGGGAGTGTAAACTGGTACAGCCACTCTGGAATGCAGTATGGTGGTTCCTCAGAAAACTGGGAATCAATCTCCCCAAGGATCCAGCAATACCACTACTGGGCATATACCCAAAAAATGCACATTCGCACTCCAAAGGCATTAGCTCAACTATGTTCATTTTATTTCTAAAGTAGCAGCAAAGATGCTTGCTTGATTATTTATTTTCTTTTAAGAGTACTACTAAACTACAATATCCAAGATTCCCTTCTTCTAGATAGGTCTATGTTGTTTGCTCTGGTTAAATGGAAGATGGACAAAAGAAAAAACAAGAAAAGAGAAAGATAATTAGCTTTACAAAGTCTTACATAAAGCTTTCCAGAAAATTCTTCCCCTTTCTCCTCTTCAATGTCAGCTCTCTGGAGGCTGATAATAATGTAGACTATAGCATGGAGGCTGATAATAATGTAGACTATAGCATGTCCTTGCAGAGCAACTGGTTGGTAGAAACTTAGATTCTCATATTTTTGCTTAAATGAAGAAGGCTCAGAACATTTATTTGACCAATATAAGCCATATTGGCCTTCATGGAATGTGCATTTTCAAGTAAGCCCCTGTGAATACTAGATTCTAACTAATACATTCTTTTCCTTCTGTGTAGACTAAACCAGACTTTAGCTCCAACTTTCTGTTTTTACTTTTTCACTGTGAACCATCACTCCCCAGCTATGGATGGTGGTGCTTCCCTAACTAGAATTCTCATTAAAGAAGAGATGAAAACATCCCTGTCTTGATGTCTACACCTCAGCTTCTCCATCTGAAAATGTACTAGCTGACTCCCCAGGGCATCTCTGCTTCTGACCACAATGGGAGTTTATATTTAATTGAATGAGGTTAGGAAAACCCACCTGTAAAGCTGCAGACTGGAAAAAGGTTTATCCAGACAAATTTCGAGTCAAGATCATCAACCAAGCAAAGCCTTCAACTTCAGTGATGTGGAATGATTCTGCATAAACAAGGTGGCTATTATCTATCTAGACAAGCCTCATGGGCATATGAATAAATTGTAAAGAGGGTAAATTTGTTGGTTAAAATTAAAACAAAGCAAAAAGAGATGGCAACTAAACTCTGTAACACATTGCAAAGCAGTTATTTTTGTGTTTTCCTCTCCAACTTAAGAGTGTAACTCAAAGCCCTCTATTGCCTCTGTATGGCAATTCCAGAAGGCATAATCCTCTTTTAAAGTTTTATAGTCCAAGATCCTTTATGTAAACCTTTCAACTGGAGTGAAGAGCAATTTACTCCCAGTGACTGGATGGAACACACACAGCTATTGATGGATAGTGTTCTGATTCCTCTCTACCAACCTTCGGAGAGAGAGAACTATAGAGTAGAGATTTGAGAAGACAGGCACCTTTGGGAGAAAGAAAATAGAGAAGAGGCCAGATTGAAAAGGAACATGGTCTTCCAACTGGACATAGGAATAGAGAGATCAGCATGCACAGTCCTTACAAACCTAAAAAGGGGGTATACAGAAATGGCAGTAGAAGGATCTTCTGGACTCATCAGATATTTCTTTAAGATCTACAGCCAAACTTGTCTGCAGTGATGCTCCTTTATCATTGAGTATTCTGCATGTGTCATGGTACACCCATAAACTATAGTTACCTTTTCACAAAATAACTCACATTGACCTACCTTTCTAGATTATGCTGTATAACAAGATTACCAGACATGTACCTGGAAGAAAGTAAGTACCCAATAAGTTGCATGAGAGTATTGGTTGTGCTGTTAATGAGTCACTATTCCACCTGATTTATTGGCTTCAGACTATCTGCTCTCCCATCCCAAATACACTTGTGTGTTAAGCATCATTTGCTTTACAGAACTGGAGTTGTTGACCTCCTTTCATTGAAGCACATTGACATATTGGAAGAAAAGTGGAGTAGTTTTGAACTTTGACATTGATCCTTACTCTATTGAAGTCATGGTATATGAATGGTCTTCTAGAGTGACTATATTTACCCAGATAAAAAACCATGGAATCGGCACAGAGCCTGTGGTGACTAAGACTCATCTCACATTATATGAAACCATGGTATTACCTGTCTTTTGACCACACAGTTCAAAATATGTCTTTGTAGTTCATTCTCACTGAAGAGATGAATCAATTATCCACTCTTTGAATCTGGTCCCATCCATATAAATTTCCTAGAATTACGTAGATGCAATAGTGGGCTTTGCATGCTCATTCTTGGAACACTACCATTCTGGCAAGAATGTGCTTAGATATGTCTACTGCTTCCACAGAATGAATGAGAGATACTGAGACCTAAACATATCTAAATGCATTGAGTCCATTCAGTTAGAGTAGAGGCCCCAGCCACCCACAGGTGCACAGTTTCCTAGGCTTACTACTGCTGTAATAAAATGCCATGATCAGGATGTGGAGCAAGGAGAACATGTCTCCATTGTTGGTGGGAGTGTAAACTGGTACAGCCACTCTGGAATGCAGCATGGTGGTTCCTCAGAAAACTGGGAATCAATCTCCCCAAGGATCCAGCAATACCACTACTGGGCATATACCCAAAAAATGCACATTCCCACTCCAAAGGCATTAGCTCAACTATGTTCATAGAAGCATTATTTGTAATAGCAAGAACCTGGAAACAACTTCCATGCCCCTCAACTGAAGAATGGATTAACAAACTGTGGTACATCTACCCAATGGAGTACTACTCTGCAGGGAAAAAACAAAAAACAAAAACCGACATCCTAAAATTTGCAGGGATATGAATGGATTCGGAGAATATCCTCCTGAGCAAGGTATCACAAGCCCAGAATGAGAGATAGGCACAGAATGTGCTCACTCATAAGTAGACTTTATACAAAAAGCAAAGAATACCCAAACTGCAAACCAGAACTCCTGAACAGCTTGGGATCACAAGGAACTTAAGAGAGACATCCAGAAATTTCCCTAGAAAGAGAAAATAGAGCAGATCTCCTTAGCTAATTGGGAGCATAAGGGGTTGCAACCAAGAAGAGGTAGAAACAGATCATGAGAGAAGATGATGACTGAGTGAGAGGAACAATAAAGAGGGAGGAAAACAGACATGGATATTTTAATAGAGGAAGCCAATGTGCGGTTGGAAAGAGATGGGGTGCTAGGGAAACCTCCAAGAACTTACAGGATATTCATGGCTAGGTCTCCAACTAACAGTGAAGGTGATGCTTAGACAGGACTTCCCCTATAATCAAATGAATAACTACCCTAAGTGTCATCACAGAATCTACATCCACCACTTTGGAATGCAATATGGAGGTTTCTCAGAAAATTGAGAATCAATCTCCCCAAGGACCCAGCAATACCACTTCTGGGTGTATACCCTAAAGAGGCACATTCACATACCA
>PVIH01001359.1:98547-216572 GCA_004025045.1 Sigmodon hispidus
AGCAAGAACCTGGAAACAACCTAGATGTCCCTCAACTGAAGAATGGATTAACAAACTGTGGTACATCTACACAATGGAATACTACTCAGCAGTAAGAAAAAATGATATCCTAAAATTCGCAGGCAAATGGATGGATTTGGAGAATATCCTCCTGAGCGAGGTATCACAATCTCAGAAAGATAAGCAGGGGATGTATTCATTCACTAGTGGTCTCTAAACAAACAAACAAGAAAAAAAGCCAAACATGCCCAAGCGGCAAACCACAACCACTGAACAGCTTGGGATCAGAAACACCCTGGACTGACCCTTCAAACCCCACTCCAACTATAGGAATACCAGATTCATTCTTGAGGGAGGGGGGACAAAACTGGATTTGGCCAGGAGTGGAGACTGATCCAAGCATTATTGGGTCAGTGGGACCATAAAACTGTCTGCTCCCTGCCCAGGGAAGGGATGGGGAGTTGCAGAGAAGAAAAATGACCAGATGTGGTGGGAGGGGGAAGGGACCTTGAATAAGGATATACAGGGATGGGAAAAAAAAATTTCAGAGGGAAAGCTGAACACATAGTAAATATATGTGTAGCAATCTTATTTGCATTACCACCCTTGATAAGCCATGCTTATGATTCTTATCCTCTTCATAGTTATTGTTAACTTTTCCTCATTTTCAATTCATGTTACTGTTTTTTTGTTAAATACAAAATAAAGAAGGAAAAAAAAAAGAAAAAAAAAAAAGAATCTACATCCAACAATGAATAGAGGTGGAGGCAGAAATACATGGCTGAGAACTGAGCTGAGCTCCTGATCCAGTTGAGAGCAGTGGAGGAGCATCTGTATAAACAAGGGGATAGGGATTATGAGGAAAATTCCCACAGTGATGGCTGGATGGAGCTCTGGAGAGCTCACTGAATCAAGAGCAGCTGCTGAGGAACCATAGCGGAAAGGAGCTAAGCCCTCCAAGGGTAGGTAACTGTTGATTGACATGGGCAGTATGTGGAGCCTCTACGGGTGTGATCAGACTGTTTCCATGTAGGGGCTGGAACCTTGGAGCCCATTTCCTTCAGAGGAAGACCTAACCCAGTCTTGATATTAGGATGAGGAAATCAGACTTGCCTGGAGTGGATGTGCCACACTGAGCTGACCCACCTTGAGACTTCTTGCCATTTTGGAGAAGGGGATGGGGGAATGAGGGAAGGAGGGGAGGCTGAAAGCTGACTGGGAGGGATTTGAAGAAGCAAAAGGAGGGAGAGCAAGGGAATACATGGATTAAAAGAAGACTTTATTTTATAAATAAATAAAAAAAAGAAATATATGTACAGTCACAAAATTAATCTCACCTTTGTATCAATATATCCAATTTACATACAATAAAATCCAATCTAATGTAAAAAACAACAAGAACAAAAATACCATGATTAAAAGCAAGTTGGGCAGAAAAGGGCTGAACAAAAACAGGATACGAAGTCAAACATGGCAGAAACCCAGAGGCAGAACCTGATGCAGGGCCATGGAGAAGTGGTAATTACTAGCTCTTTCCCTCTATGGCTTGTTCAGCTTGCTTTTTGTAGAACCTAGGACCAACACCCAAGAATAGCACCACCCACAAAGGACTGTCCTTCCCCCATCAATCAGTAATTAACAAAATGTCTTATAGCTGAATTTTTGTAGGTGTTTTCTCAAGTGAGGTTTCCTCTGTTCAAATGGCTATAGCTTGTGTTATAAATCTAGCCAGCACACATGGGAAGTCTGCCTAGCATCATCTCAGTTCCATCAAGATCAGGTAAACTCCCAGGGCCCCAGCACATAAATAGTAAAATCCTACATAACATTAGGTTTTAGAGTTACCTATTATACAGCATTATTATTGTAGTTATAAATAACAAGACACACATGAAGAGAGAGCCATTGGCTATGGCAGTCTGGAGTTTAACATTAAAGATTCAGAGTCCACATCCCAAGCTAAGTACTACCACAATGAACTGGTGGCACCTGCCAAGAGATGATAAAATAGAGAAACTACACATAAGAAATACATTTTCTCTCTCTGAATAGCATCAAGCAAAATGGATATTTTAGTTGGAGATAATTTTTCTATTCTATTGACTCAGACTTCCAATAAGAATTACAATAAAAATGAAAGTTAAAGGATCTGTTTGTTTACTTTTGAGTAGCCTTGCCTCATATAAGCATTGAAATGATCAATCTCGTGTTGGTTATTTGTAGTAATTCCAGCACTATCTATGAATCACTCTGTGTGTGTGTGTGTGTGTGTGTGTGTGTGTTTATTCTTTGTTTTTCTCTTCTCCCATTCTTCTTCCTCCTCCTCTTCTCTTTTTTTCCCTCTATTTCCTGTTCAAATCTTTCTTTTTTGTCTCTCCTTTCTTCTCTCTACCCTCTCTGCTTTTATCTCTTTTGGAGCCCAAAGTTTGAATCTAGTTTACTGTTTCATGTTACTCTGCTTCCCTACATCTGTCCTTCCTTCCCTTCCCTACAACTGAAGAACTGGGTCTCATGATAGAATCTACAAATGTGTTTGTTAATAGACACTGACTGGAACCCTACAAATGAAAGAAACTAAAATGTTTCAAGATTGCCTAGGATGGCAGTTCTCAATATCCCCAGATTGTGATACCTCTGGGGATTGAACAACCCTTTCACAGGCTTGTCATATCAGATATCCTGCATATCATGTATTTACATTATGATTCATAACAGTACTGAGATTACAATTATAAAGTAGCAATAAAATAATTTTATGGGTCAGGGTCACCAAAACCTGAAGAACTTTATTAAAAGATTGCAGCATTAGAAATATTGGAAACAACTCTAATACTCTTATCAAGGATGAGCCAAAACTTATGAAAAGAATCTGGTCTCCATATTTCAAGAACTATCACAGTACAAGACCAATCTTATATGACTCCAGATAGTTTAATTCATAGGATGTATTTAAAGGCAGTAGAATATGTTTAACATAGAAATAACCTTCCTAACAACTAAAATGTCTTGAGATGGAATTAGGAAGCCTTGAGAGGTGCGGAGTCCTTTGTTTTTAGATCCATTTGAGGACATCCTGAAATCATTTTTGCTTTGTATAATATCTCTCTTTACTAAATAATAGGTGACTTTGGATCCATTTGTTTCTCCATTGGAAACTTCCTTTCAAAGACTCACTCACCAGCTTTGATATTCAGTGATATACACTACTCGCAGAGCTTCATACCACATCAAGGAGTATTTGGAGATCAGGAGATTTAGCATTGTAGTTAGAAATTTCTGGCCTATCTAGTCCCAATGTCCAGGCTCATCCACAGCTGCTTAGCCCCTCAAAATGACTCAGACACTTATATTAATTTGACCTATGGCATATTTCTATCTAGCTCTTACTTTTAACTAACCCATGATTCTTATCTTGATTAGCCACGAGGCTTGGTACCTTTCTCAGAGCAGCATTGTTGTCTTCTTTCCTCTTTCTCTGTTGGCATCTCTCTCTGACTCTGCCCTTATTCCTCTTTATCTATGCTCAGATTTTCCAAACTGCTTCTAAGATGCTTTGCCATAGTCCAAACAGTTTCTTTATTAACCAATGATAATTCACAGCAAACAGAAAAACATCCTACATCACTTCTCCTTTTCTCTCAAGTAAAAAAGAAAGGTAATATTTTTTCATGTATTTATTTTTGATATTTTTTAAATTAACTAATTAATTTATTGTGACATTGTGACCAGCACAGGTGCAAAAGAAGAGGATGATTAGGGGGAGGGTGTTGTGACTAGTACTGGAAGAGGAAATGAAACTGGACATGCTTCAATTGGCACAGGGACAGAAAAAAGTGAAGGAATGTTAGTTTTTGAGAATATAGAAGGGAATAGTCAGATTGGCACTACAATGGAGCATGTAGACGGTAATAATTTCAACATAGCAAAATTACATATAACAAAACAGCTATCAAGCAAGAATTACAGTTATAATATCTAGTCTATCTGTATTTAGCAAAGTTATAGAAAATATTCTGTCATCTACTTTATCCTTATAAGTCCAAAGTTTCATTTCTAATTTACCTTTTATTATAAAAAAGAAAAACAATATTTGTAATTATCTAATCTTTAACTCCATCAAAGAACACAGAAGGATACAGTGTTACCTGAGTAAACAGGAAGCACATACAACTTCCAAATCTAGAAATGACAGAGATGATATCTGGCTGCCTGGATAGTCACTCAGAGTTCCTTTGTAAATTTGGAGCATCTATCTTCAGCCTACAGGCCTAGAGTCTCTGGCAGAATTTTTATAAAGCAGGAAATCTGAAGGACTATTCCATCTATTTTGACATAGTTCAATAGTTACTTTTCCTTGTGTCTTGCAGAATGTATGATAGTGTTCTCTTTGAAGCATGAACCTGAAGAATCATCTCAGCTTGTTCTGCCAAATTTGAGAGGTCACTTTCCTATGGTTCCTGAATGTCCATTTTATACAGCATACTATTAGGCAGTTGAAGCAAGAATACTTTCTTGCCCAGTGGCTAATTTTTTGCCACAAAGAAAGTAAACTTTACATGGAGTTTCTTCAGTGCCCATCATACTCTTCACCATGATATAAAGAATGTTTTAAACTATCAGTTTGACCAAATTGAACATGTAGTAACAGACATATAAAAAGAGCTAAGAAAAATTTCCTGATTAAAAACCAACAAAAGAAGAGAATAGTTGTGGTAGTTTGAAACAAAATGGCCCCCAAAGGGAGTGGCACTACTAGGAGGCTTGGCCTTGTTGGAGTAAGTGTGTCACTGTGGGAGTGGGCTTTGAGGTCTCTTTCTCTTAGGCTTACCTCAGTGTGATTGTCAATTGACTTCCTGTTGACTTGTGGCCAAGATGTAGGCAGCATCACATCTACCTGCATACTGTCATGTCCCCCATTATGATGACAACAGACTAAACTTCTGAAACTAAGCTACCACTTCAATTAAATGTTTTCTTTGTAAGAGTTGCTGGGCTCATGGTGTTTTGTCACAGCAATAGAAACCCTAGGACAGGAGTCATATCCATTTCTAATCTCTAGGTCCTCATGGCAAAGAATTCCTGTTGTGCATTATTTTCCACAGAGTCAACTTAGCAGATGTTGGTCATGATGTTAATTTTCAGTCTCTGACCATTAACTGAATGATTGAAAGACATGTTGGGTTGTTGGGCTTCTTCTTTGTAGTAAAGTAAAAAATTTAGTTGAATCTCTACTAGAGAAATTATGCATCACAGACACTCTAAACTCCAAAGCTCAACCTGTTTATCACAACCAGAACAATTTCCTACTCTTCTAGACAGTAGAGACAGAGTTCTCAAAACCAGCCCCAGGGCTCTTATAGCAGAAGTACGAGGCTAGCTTTCATTAACCTGCTCTTCTTGTACAAATACAGTTAGATACTAGAAATCTAAACATTACTTTGCTCATAGTTTTCTGATCACAAAGTTGTCTTACTCAGTGGGCTTCCTAAGCCAGAAACACACTTAGATTTGAACCCGAAGCACAAGTAGTGTCATGGTTCTCAAAGTTCAAGGGAAGAAAGTTGTGACTTCTAAATTTGACTCTTCACTCAAGTCTTCTCTTAAGAAAAAGGCCTTTTATCCAACTTCTTGTTGTAAATTTCTACTAAACATAATACAATGTACTCAAACACTTTCTTCAGACATTTCTTCTTCAATGAAGAATATTTTAAAATTAATATTACTTGTGCTTTGGCGATGTTTCAGACACATATCATGTCACTTAGTGCATAGTGCATGCCTCTGAATGGATGTGATTAGTGTTCTATTATCACATGAAAGGAAATTATGCCACATGTAACAAGTGGCAGTCCTGGCGCTGATATTACTCAGTTGTCATTTTTTTCTTTATATTTTTTTCTGGGATTGAGGGTTATGGAACAGTGATGTCCATAGTGTCCTCAAATAATCCTGTCTAAAAACCTCTTCATAGAAGTGTTCAAAAGTTCTTTCCTAGATGACTCTAGATACTATAAAGTTGATAATCAATAGTGATTATCATAACACTATAAGCCAGAAAGCTACAAAGTATCTTAAGAAGATATCACTGCCCACATGCAACCAAGTAGCTCTTCTTCAGTTGTTTCATTTCTGAACATTTTCACTATTATTATGGAGCTCAAAACAACCATGACATCTCACCTACCAAATCTTTTAAATTGCTAGCCAGCTTACACACCTGCTCCCACATCTGTTGTCCACAATATCACTAGAATGGCCTTTGCAAAATGCCCAGTGACATGTGTATTGCCTTCCTGTTTAAGTCCCTTCAGCAAACATTTATTGGCCTTAGAAGTCAGACCAAAATCATGTAGCTCAGCAAGATGCCTTGTCATATGTTCCTCAGTCTGCCTCTTACCACTCTGAGCTCCACATGGAGTTAAATCCCTGAAGGTCTTTGAATAACTAAGATGTTCCTTTAAAACCCTTTGCACACTAAGTTTCCACTTGCTGAAATGCCTCCTGTACCCCCACAATTGTCAGCCACTTCACATCAACTCATCCTATAGAGTTCAACTATAAGAAACTTTCTAGAAGAAATCTTTTATTGGACCTTCCTCCTTATCTGGCCTGTATAGTTTTGTACCTCCTTATACCTTGCTTTCTCACAGTTTATAATTGAAATGCAGACATTTATGAATATATTCCCTTCTGGGGAACAGCCACAGAGTCCAGGCAGCATTTAGTATTCACTCTAACACAGAAGTTGGGTACCAAACTTCAATCATGAGTTCTTTGAGCAGTAATAGAGGCACTAAAAATGGCATAAGTATTATTCATGTACATAGCAGAAAAGACAGGGGAGGGATGGTTCCCCTTAGCCCAGGTAGCACAGATAATAAATACAAAGAGAAGACTCTCTAAATACCTAGGTTGAAAGTATGAGTGGAAAATGGTAGGTATGGACCAGAAATGCTCCAAAGTCCCTTTGGTTATATATTCCACAAATTTGTGATTTCTAACAAGCTTTTAATAACATCTCAGTCACTAATAGAGTTGCTGCTCTAAGAAAGCATGTCACCTCAGGTCTGAGAAGATAGTTAGCAAGAAAATCTATACAACCCTGGTGAAGTCACATGCAGAATATTGCATTTTGTTCAGGGCACCTCATTACCAGGCCAAAGCAGACACATTGGAGAGAGTTCAAACTCGAACAAGAAAAAATGATTAAGGGAATAGAGAAATTGATCGAAGCAAAGAGATGAAAGGAAATGCATGTTAGGTGGTGGAGGTGTTAAATGGAATCTAGGGCAGCAGTCTGCAATCCTCATACAGGGCATAAAGGCCAAGTTGGGGGAAGGCTTAGTGTAGAGTGTAGAAGATGGACCTAGCACATCTGGGAGCATAGGATAAGGGAAGAAAATATGTATGGTGCATCTGAGAATTATGACTAAATCTTTCCTTTGATCATGGTTGCCAGGATCTACATGGGAATTTGTACCTAAACTAGGGGTCCTGGGGTAAGTCCTTTAAGAGACTCATCAGCTGCAGAAAGTGTGGTAGGGGATCAGAAAGTGAAGGCAAACAGCCTTAGAGATCAGGTTGTGTTACAGCTGCGCAGTGATGAGTAGGATATTCATCCTCTCATTTCCTCCAAATGCTACTACTCAAGGACATACACTGCTGGCTCTCAACATCCTGGATAGTCATCACTGGCCTTGTTGTAGTCTGCATTTAGCTGTCATGTAGTTCTTCTAGTTTCTGACTAGAGGCCTCATCCCTTCACTGACCTCATTTTTCTTTAGTCCATTTCTCAAATGAGTCCTGCATCTAAAGAGTAGCCTTTCCTTCAGATTCTGTGATCCCAGAACAGCCTTCATTCCTAGGCTAGAGTTTGAATTTTGGACTAGAATCTTCTCTGGAATTAACCATTTCCTAACTGTATTAATACACGCATATGGCTTAATTTGGCTTGGACTTAGTGATCTATATGTACAATGATTTAAATGAGATTTACCATTTTAGATGACTGTAAAGTCCAAATATAGTAATGTATGTGGGTCAATGAGTACAGAGTCTAACTTACAAGGAGCATATATAGGAAGTGTTGGTGAGAGGTTCTGCTCTCTTCTTCACTCCATCTATCAACCAGGCTCAAGCTAGAACCCCTCAGCACACCAGAAGCTTCCCCTGTTGGTATTGTTAAAAATCAAATTATTCAACAGTTTCTGAGGACAGTGTCTCCACCCCATCTCCTCTTTCACGGTCTTCTGTGCCTTAAACACTATTGTAACTCTAGGACATATTTCCACCTCCCTTGGCCTCTGTTATCTACTGGCAAGGCTTCCTGGAGTATAAGATCCAAACACTAAATCCTTGTTTCTCAATGACAGCAGAAAAAGCAACTTTATTTTCCTGTCATTTAGGGGAGGTTGGCTGGACCTGGACCTTCCTTCATTACTGTGGTCCTTCCCATCTGCTCCTCTGTTCTCTACCTACCCTTAATATGTACATGAAACCGACATTACAATCACAATCAATTTTCCATCATTCCCTGAAGACGCTGCCCTCCAGGTGTATGTGACAGCAGATTACACACCTCCATCCTTCCTCAGCTCTTTGCTCGTACTGTGGTAATTTACTACCACATTTGAGAAAATATGGGGCAGTTGCTTTCTGCTTAGCATGGATCATGTCATTTAGAACTTGGATGTGGAATTAATTTATGGGCTTCTAAAGGGCTTGGAGACTAGCCTCTGGAGACTGGTCAGTGCAAACAAGTGATAACTAGTGCCTTAAAATGTGCTCCTAAGTGCTTCAGCATAAGCCAACCTGGGGTCTGAGCCTAAGGGCTCTGATGAAGGTAAAATCCACATACAACATTCCTAGACTGGCAGCTGCAGGTACCAGTAAATGAAAGCCCTTTCCCCTGTCTGGGCGGAGGATCTGGGGTGGAAAGTATTTAAAGTTTCCCCCACCATAAAATTGGACATGCTTGTTTCAGCCTATCCCCAGAGGCTATATTGTTGATCTCTGTACCATCTTTGCCTCCTCACACAAGGAAACAGCAGGACTCTGAGCATAGAGGCAACTCTGAATCCTGATCCCAAACCAGATCACATACCCACATTTGGAAATGATGTAGTTTGCTCCTCTGCTAATCTGGTAGCTCCTTTTGATGAGGCATTTGATGAGCCCTTACATCTTTGGGTTCTAGAATGGATGTGTCATGAAATAGACTGGGTTATGCCATTTAGAATAAAGAGAAAAGATGACACAATGCATCATCTTCTCTGAAATGGATAATGTCAGGCTGTTAGGAACAGTCAAAATTGAGCCTAGAGTCAGGACTTGAAGAGTCTGTCTGCATTACCAAACTAAAATATCTCTTTTCATCTTGTGAGCAACAAGGAGTTTGGTGGACATACTCTCTGTGGACCAATGGTGCCTTTGCCTATGTTGTTACTTCTGTCTAGAACATACCTTCCAGAATTCAGGATTCCTTGCCTGGATATGCCTCACCATCTTATATAAAACATCATTTCTCCAGGAAGCCCTTTATATCTCTCTCTGCACCTGTCAGACTATGAATTGTTGTTTGGCCATGGACTGATGCTATACTAGTTTGGCTGAGCCAAGAAATCCAATGAGAATTTTGCCATGTACTTCACTGGACACTAGGCGCAGTCAATGACTAGCCCTAGATAAGATGCGAAGAAAAGCGAAAGAACAAAAGGAAGGGAGTTTTTCAGATTGATACATTGAACAGAGTTGAATGCTACAGAAATGATGGACTTAAGTATGATACCATGAGTTTTCTTAAGAAATCTTTGTAGTAATTCAGAAAGATATATATCTACAGTTAATAGGGAATGCATCCTGACCTGCCTCCCACCCCCAAGTTTATATGTTATAAAGCCTTAATAATTGTTTCTCAACATGTTAGTATGTGTCCTTGTTTAGTAGTCCACATGAAGTCATGCTGAAATACAGTGAGCTTCTGAGCAGTATGACTAGTACCTCATAAAAAGAGAGATTGAGGGGCTAGAGAGATGGCTCAGTGGTTAAGAGCACCGTCTGCTCTTCCAGAGGACCCGGGTTCGATTCCCAGCACCCACATGGCAGCTAACAACTGTCTGTAGTTCCAGTTCCAGGCAAACACCAAGGCAAATAAATAAATAAAGTTTTTTTTTTGTTTTTTTTTTTTTTTTAAAAAAAGAGAGATTGAGAAGAATACCATGTGAAGAGACTAATGACACAGAGGATGTCGGCAAACCACCAGAAGCTGTGAGAGACACATAAGAAAGATACTTTCTCACAGTTCTCAAAAGGGTCTTCTCTAACTATATTTGCATCTTTGACTTTAAGCCTCCAGTATCACAAGCTAAGAGAAGTCTGATGTCAGTCCTTCAATGTGTGGTGTTTAGTTAAAGGGGCCCTTAGAAACTAACACAAGAATCATCTGCTCCTTACACCACATGAGAAACTACCATCAGCCTCTCTCTAAGGAAATCCCTGCACCTCCCTAGGACCTGTTGCTGGATTTTGACCTGACGCACACTCATTGTGGAAAAAAAAGCAAAGAATCATCAAGACCATCTCTCAGGGCTGATAGACCAAGAATATAGAGTCTTTATTTGCCTGGAAGACAAACCCTGCCTGAGCTATTCAAGCTGTGACTCCCTAAGTGTGTGCCTTCAGCTAGAAAGTACCAGAACTTCATGGAAAAGGAGACAAAGCCACCAGGAGAAAATTGTCTTTTCTCATGAAATATGGAGGCATCAGCTGAAGGATTCTTACTCATATGCTCTACAGAGGCATCTTCTTTTATCCCCCATGATTCTCACAATACTTCCTCCAGCACAAAGAGAGATGACAACATCTCAGACTGAAATCTGGACATCGGGGTGCTACTGAGAGCACCCAAGTATCTACTTAGAACAGTCTGGTCCTGAGGACTATGGCTTTTATTGTTGTGTAGGAGGAGAGGCAGACTATGGGAGGTTCTAAACTCTAAACCAGCCTTGTAGTTTCTACTGTGTAACTTTGGGGTTTGAAGTCACCACTCTAAGCCTCAGTTTATAACTATAAAATACCCAGAAGTAAAATTGATGTAACAGTACATGCTTGGCAGGCAGGCTCATGATAGCATGATATAAGCTTGGAAGAAACTGAACATAAATTCAAATGACCCAGACTCAATTTGTGGTTTTGTCTCTCTTTTAGACTGTGTGACCTTAGGCAGCAGATGCATTATCAAAGGCCGTGCTGCCTTCTTTTCAAACAGAGCTAGCTCAAAGTTATGGGAAAGTGTCAGAGATGCTGCATATAATGGATCTGGCTGTGTGCCCATCATTGTTCAGCACTCTGCCAATATTTGTTGCACACGCTATTGATTATTAGAGAGTATTGTGGTACCTGCAGCTAGTGTGAGAGAGCCAACAGACTGACTGGAGAGGCCCACATAGTCGTAGAGATGGTTACAAAACCAGTTGGTCAGCCCCCCTTATACCCTAGTGAGATTACACAGAAGCACCTTCCCAAACACAAGGATGGGGAAAATCTTTTGGGAGAAAAGATATTATAATGAGCAGGAGTTACCTGTGCAAAGAGAGGGGGGTGTGTCTGCAGAAGGGACATGATCTATCCCTGGAAACAGTAAAGGACCCTACAAGGCTCATGTAGAGAGATGGAATGTATACTTGAGGACAGATGGAGTATCTCAGAGAAAAAGTCTGGAAGACTAGTGAAGCTTGAAGGGCCAGTCTCATAGTTTTGGACTTTATCCTAAGGACCATCAAGAGCTTCTGAAGTACCATAAAGAGAGAGTGACAAAATCTAACTTTCACATTGGATGGAACAAGCTTGCCCCTAAATAGATAGTGAGGTGAGGACTGAGGAAATCATGGGGAAACCAGCATTTCTAATCATAAGATTTATCATTCATCTCCATGAGTCCAACACAGGGTTACAGGGGAGCAGTAAAGTAGTCCATGGACCAGTGACTACATGTGAGACAGAGAGAAATAGCAAAATCAGGCCACAGATATCCTTATGCACACCTGCAGGAAAAATTGCTGAGATGCTGAGTGTCTAACAGCTTCCAGAGAAACAAATGCAGGCTTATTAAATATTTCTTTGTGCATGTATCTAGTGCTTGCTCCTTTAGATTAAGGTTATCAAAGGCCAGGGGTCATGCGTCAAATAAGGGTCTTAGGCCTTGAGGCAATGTGAAGACCAGAAAAGTCAACTATCTCACTTCATTAATGAGGTACCTGAGTCTGAGGCTGGAAAGGACTTCCAGAAGGTCACAGCAACAGGCTGTATCCCAGATACTTCAGTCTGCATACCAGCTCCAAACCTGGTGCTGTTTATGTAAACCAGATCACAAATGCCATTGGTTTGTTCATAAAATATCCCCTAAAATGGTTCATTTGTTGACTTGGTCCCCAGGAGATTGATCTATTCACAGAGATGTGATTGGATCATGTGTTTGGCCTAAGTAATGGATTCTATAAATGGATTCACAATTGGACAGACTGGTGGGAAGTAGGTCTGGTGAAAGGCAGGTCTTCACTGGAGAAAAAGGGATCCTGATGGTATGTCTTTGAAGGGATCCTGAAGGTGTGCAGTTTCTTCCCCTTTCTGCCTCTGCTTCCTGGCTGCTGTGATGGGAGCAGCCTTCTCTACTAGATGCTTTTGTGATGATAATGTCTTACCTCAGAGTCAAAGCAATGGACCCAGAAGACCATGAACTACATCCTCTGAAGCCATGAACCCAAATCATTCTTCCTCACCTTAGGTTGTTTGTTCTAGATTTTTTTTTTGTTGTAATGATTGAAGATTAAACATTGTAACACAAGAATACAGTTTGGTTCAGCCATCCTTTGGCTCCAGTCAGTCTTCTCTATGGCCAGTCTACTCCATGCAAGTGAATTCAAACTATTCATCCTCTTTAAAAAAATAAAATAAAGCAACCTAGCTTAATGCAATTCATACTACCCTAGAACTCTCAGTAGTATGGAGAATGATCTTAAATTTCTCTTTTTATTCATTTAAAAGTTTTGTTTTAACATACCCATTACTGTTCCCCCTCCCTCTCTTCTTCCCAGTCATCCCCCTGCTTCCCCTACCCCATTCCTCAGAAGTAAAGACTCCCAGGGTGAGATAATATAGACTGTTATATCAAGTTGAGATAGGACCAAGCCCTTCCCCCTGGTATCAAGGCTAAGCAACGTTTTTCTCTATAGGAAATAGGCTCCAAGAAGCCAGTACATGCACAAGAAATAAAGTGTGATTCTACTGCCAGAAGCCCCATAAAATGCCCACTTCATGCAGAAGGCCTAATTAAGTCCCAAGGAGGGAGGTTTCCCAGCTATCAGAAAGCTCCCAATAGGTTCGGTCATCTGTTTTTGTGGGTTTCTTCATCATGATCTTGACCCTTTTGTTCATATAATCTTCCTCCCTCTTTTGCCTGGACTGGGAGCTCAACCAAGTACTTAGCTGTGGATATCTGTATCTGGTTCCATTACTTGTTGGATGAAGGTTCTACAATGACAATTAGGGAGGTCATCAATTTTATTATAGAGGAAGGATCTTACATTTCCTATCCTTCTGCTACTACTTCTTTAGTGCTGAGATTATATATAGAAGCCACCATGGTGTCAGGGATCTATCCCAGGACTTTATCCATGCTAGACTATAACTCTCCCAATTGAGCTATATCCCCAAGCCTCCATTTATTCTTAATACAAGGAAAGGTATTAAGATGCATTTTCTCTTTTATTTTGTTGTATTGTTATAATATATTAATTATAAGTCACAATGGATTTCACTGTGGTATTTTCAAGCATATAGACTTTATTTTGATCATATTTGTCCCATAAAACTTTCTTGTCCCTCCCACTCCCATTGACCCTCTTCTCAACAGTATTTCTTCTTCTATTATCAGACCTTTTCTTCTTTATATTGGTGATCCATTGAGTTTCAGTAGCTTTACTCATGGGAACACATGTGAAGATTACTCATTGCAATGAACACCTTACCAATGGTTATACCACTGAAGAAATTGACTTTCCCCTCCCCAGCATCAACCAACTATATTATCAGTATAACTGATCGTCTATTTTCAGATTTATGTGAAAAGTAACTTGGGCCTGTGGGTCAGAACAAGCTTTGAGATCAGCCTCTCTCTGGCAACTGCTTGTAATAGGAACAGGTCACTAACATCTGAAACATGGAGTGAGTGTTGGGAAGATTGAATAAGCCATGATGCTAACCTCAGTGCACAGCAGACAGAGAGAGACTGTGCAGGAGTGATGGGCATGAGGGGCAGTTGTCATTGCCTCCTGGGTCTACCTTCACCATCTTTGTTTCAAGGTTCAAGAGATTCCTCCTTTTGTGAAGCTGTCTTTTCTTCCTCTTGGCCTCACTTCCATTATCCTCATACTTTGACATGTTTGATACTGACTCCACAGCCACTACTAACAGGGCAGCTTCTCCCATGCCAACCCACAATAGAGAACAAAGCCTTAGCTGCCACATGAAGCTGCAGTTGCCAGCCTTGGGAGTGAGATCTTCTGTCAGCTTGTCCTGAAATTCTTTTGGAAGTTTGACAGGATTAAGGGGATTAATACATTAAAGCATTATTACAGCATTCACTAGGGATTTTGAAAAGACTTTACACTCTGATCTATTTGTTCTGTTACATAAAACTCACATTAACAGTCTAATGGCAACAAGGAAAAATATCTGTGAAATCAATAACCTTATTTTTTGGTAAACACATTTAGCAAGCTGAGCTGGTCATTAGGGTCTGCAGACCCTCCCACAATGCACATCAATAAAATTACCCCTCCAGCATCCATTTGACAATTAAGCCCAGGACCTGCTCAAGTCTTCCAGCCCACTGACAGCAGAAGGCAGGAGAGAATGGTCACCTCTAGCCCTAGACCCACTGACCCAGGATGCAACCAAGAATCCTTCTCAGTGGACAGAGAGGAGGCCAGGGATGCAACATGCATTGAAGTCATGGGATTCGTTCTGTATTATACTATATTTGAGATTTCTTGCACAGTAAAAAGAAGATGAAGAAGTCCTAGAGATAACAGTGGGCCATAGCAAGTAATTCTCCATAGTTGTATACTCAAGAAAAAGGCTATGTGTTCTGAGTATGGAGACAGGACCATCCATTATACTTGCTGATTCTTCCTGTTTGTGTGTGCACTGCAGCACTTGCTGGATGTCAAACATTATTCTGAACATTTCATAAGTGTTCTTTGGTTAACACTTCCAGTAACTTTAGAGGAGAATTCTCTTATTTTCATTTTGCAGATAAAAAGATAGAGAGAAGAATAAAGAGATAGCTTAGTCAGGAAAGTCTGATGGTCTAAGTTCCATCTCCAGAACCCAAGAAAAAAGCCTAGAAACAGAGAGGAAGTAATGATAGGCACCTTCCTGAAGCTAGTTGGTCAGCTAGCCTCATCTACTTGGCAAGTTCTAGGCCAATGAGAAACTCCAAAAATAAGTAAATAAAAAGGACAGCACCTGATGAACAATGCCTGGAGTTGGTCTCTGGCTTCCATATATTCACATGCCCATACGCAAATTAAGAGGCAAAAACACTGAGTTTACTCAACATCATTTTGTTGTTTTACTGGCATGTATATATGTTTGCCAGTATGAGTTTATGTGTACCGTGTGGATACAGGAGACAGCATAGGCCAATAGAGGGATTTAGATTTCATGAGGCTGGAGTTACAAAGAGTTGTGAGGTACCATGTGGGTTCTAGGAACCAAACATAAATCCTCAGCAAGGCCAGTAAAAATTCTAACTGTTGAGACATTTCTTCAGCACTTTGTTCAACATCACACAACTGTTAAGTACTAGAATTAGGATTTGTACCAGTTTTCAGAGTCCAAGTGAAAAAATGGGTTTCTATATGTAGAACTTATTCTGTTAACAATATTTGAAACATTGCTCCCACACACTGTGCAGTTACCAAGTGTCTTGAATACTAATCCTCACTAAAACACATTAACATAGATATTATTATATTTCCATTTTTATATAAAAAGACTGAAGTTCAAAGAGGTAAAGATGACTGAGGCCACATGGTTGTCCAATGCTGAAGCTAAGAGTTAATGCCAGGAAATCTCACAACAAGGCTTGGGCATGGAAACATACAGTGTTTGAGCTTGTTCACATACTTGGCAATAAGCAGGACTCTTGGTGGCCTGCTCTAGCTCCTAGAAATGCAAAAAGGTAGATAGCAAAGCCCGAGAACAATATTAGCCATAGCACTCATTCCTGGATTCCCTCATAAAATAAAGAACTACACTGAGTTCACCATCTCTGGATGGGAATTTTGTTGTTCTGATCATGATTAATATAATCCCAGTTTAGCCAAGAATCTGGCTAAGATATCCATCAAATGACCTTGCTTTAGAAACAAGGAGGCCATGCTCATTGAAATCACTTGAACTGTCAAAAGCATATATTTGCAGCATGTCAGCTATAATTTGAATTAACTTTTTTCTCTGAAGTTTTTCTCATTAGTATTTTTCCTTTTCTCTCCCTGACATGCACATGTACAAGCATACACATTTGCACATGTCTACAAACACAAATACATGGATATAAACATACACTCAAGCTTAGGCAGTCCTGTATCCTTTGTGAACATATGCAAGCATGCACATATATACACAAGCTTTGACCATAGCAAATCAGTGCTTCTGGAAGACAATGAACTCTCAGTTTATCCCACATTTTGGTATGAGCACTCCGTACCTGACATACTCTTCCCTGGCTTGCTCCTTTTAAGTTTGTTTGTTCCTACTCAATCTAGGAGTCTCCACATAGTTGTCACACTACCCCTAGAAATTCTATTTGTCCTCAAAGCTAGGTTGTATCATGAGGCTCATGTGCCCTTGGGCACTGTGGTATGACAATGTCCTACATTGCAATTACTTTCTTCTTCTGGAATGGGCCTGCTAAACCCTGGACTGTAATATCCTATCTTTCCCCACCTGTACTATGATACATAGCATTAATAAATAGATTCAGAACATGTGAGCTCAGGCTATTATGTATTTGTGTGCATGTGTGCACACACACACAGCACACACTGGAGCTCAGTTATTGAGATATCTAATTATGTTTTCAGTGTTAATTATGTTAGTCACCTATTGTTGTATAACAGATTATACTCCGAATTTAGCAGCTAAAAATTGCAACAAGTGTTTTATTATCTCACACTGTTTCTGTGATTCAGGAGTCAGAAACAGCTCATCTAAGTGGTTACAGCTTGGTCTCTGGGGAGGCTGCAATCAAGATGTTGCCTGGGCTGCAGTCATCAGCTGCAGGATAGGGCTGAAGTATGAGATTCCAAGAGGGCACTTCCACATTGTAGACAGCAGGAGGTCATGGCTACTGACCTAATGGTCCCCTCTATAAAGCTACTAAATTGTCCCATGATAAAAGAGTTGGGTTCCCCACATGTGCTCCAAAGAGGGCAAGAAGACCAGACACTTCTTATGACCAGCATGTACCGTCGTTCATGCCACATTCTCTTCATTGGAACCAAGCTATTAAATTAAACCCACTCTCAAAGGAATGAAGCTGGGGCTCCACCTATTGGAGGTAAGAGTGTCAACAAATTTATATCCTTAGAAGGAAATAATCCCTTGTCCTTCCCCCAACTCACTAACCTCAACTCTAGGCAGGGAGTGGAAGGAAACACAGGCAGCTGATGCAGAAAAATGAGCAAGTTCTCCCAAACGGAATGGGTACAGACATGATGGTACCCCACCCTTGTCTGCACATAGGGTCTCTACAACAAGAGACACTGCAGAAGCTCATAGAAAAGGCCACTTGTGACTGATGACAAGGAGGTATTTGTAGCCTACACCCATCATTAAGAAGGATTTGGAAAGACAGAAATACCAGGCCTTACCACAATATTCTAAGATGAGATTGCCCCAACAACTCTAGGCAATGAGCATCCCATTTCTAGGCATCCATTTGGTTTGTCAGCCTACTCCTGCCCATTCTGATTTGCTTAACATAAACTCTGCTGAAATGCAGGCAACATTTTCATCAAACAACAACAAAAGAGCAAGGATACAGATGGAAATAACTCATTTTCTTTCTCCTTGCTGTGTCCTAGGCAACAGATACACACAATCTCATTCAATCGTGTCATGACAATTATTATTTCCACTTTATAGATGACCTATCACATGCCAGGAAGACAAAAAGACACTGAAATGTTAGACAAGTATCCCAGGGCCACACTGAGAAAGACAGCCACTTTTAGTTGCTGTGACTCAAATATCTGATATTTGCAACCAAAAATACAAGGGACTTATTTGTCTCACAGTATCAGAAGGTACAGTCTATTGGAATTTGCTCCCATGATGGACAGAAACTCATGGCTTCAGGAGAATGTGGTAGGCCAACTAGAGCAGACAGGAAGGGACAAATGACAAAATTCTTCCAAAAAATTCCCCTGCCTCCCAGACTCATTTCCTCTAGCTAAGTCCTATAGACAAAAGCTTCTAAACCATCTCAAAATAGTGCCTTGAGCAAGACATGTGAACCTTTAAAGGATGTATACATCATATCCAAACACAAAGGGATAGTCATAACCTAGTGTGTGTGAGTGTGTGCCAGCATGCATACATACACACACACACACACAGAGAGAGAGAGAGAGAGCACCTTAGTCTGCTGCTGTCATTAAACCCAATGACAAGTGTAATTTATAACAGAAATCTTGTATTTGGCTTACATTTCCAGGGGAATAGAAGCTTGCCTTGATGGTGAGGCCTAGCAGTCAGCAGCCAGCATGGCAGGCAAAGGAGAACTCTGACAGCTCATATCTTGAACCATAGCATGAAGTGGAGAAAGCAGAATAAATGTGTTCTTGGACCAATTCTTTGTTCCTGGCTTCAAGAACCTGGACATCTCATCAGGTACCTTGCTGATTATAATCTATAGCTACAACACTACTACAGGCCTGGGCATTTGGAGCATCCCTCTTCACTGAGGAAGACACAGAAGTAATTTCTATATAATATGCCACCTCCTTCCTATAAGAAAGTCCTCACTTCTCTTCTGCCAGATGTCATCCACACCTGTCTGATCACTGTAGCCCCCAGAAATGCATGGGGAGCACTGGGCACAGCAAAGAGATGAGAAGAAGCCCCTGAGTCTCACAGAGAGCCATGGCTGCTGCAAGCAGATGCAGCAGAGAGACTCTGTCAGCTCTGCAGTGCCCGTGTTTGGTAATTTGACAGGATTAAGAGGATTAATACATTAATGCATTATTAGTGCTTTTATAGGAGATTTTCTAAGAGTTGAGCACTGTGATCCCTATGTCCTGTTATAAAAACCGGCAGTAATTGCCTTAATTGGCCAATTGTTGCTGATGAAAACAGACAGGAACAGGCATGATTATCTTTCAGCCTGGGCTTCAGAGTTTGGCCACAGATCCCCACTAAACCAAGAAGACTTGGAGAAACTGAGTCTCAGTGTAGCCCCCCAAACTGCTTGCTCAGCAGGAGGTACAAGGCAGACACAGGCACTGAAGCACAGGGCAGCCTGGGTGTGTCACTTCAATATCCAGATTCCTGCCCCAGCCATACTGTGCACTGACCTCCCCAGCCCCAGCTTGCATTTCTACATCTGCCAATGCGGTCAATAATTATATCCAACATATGATGTTGCCAGGGTGGGGGCAATGAACCATTGTTGGTGAATATGATTTGTCAACTGGGCAGGCCTATGTTTGTGGGAGGGAGAGTTAGGATTCTTCTGTTGGATGGAGTGAGAGGAGGATTTTTGCCTTTTGGTGTTTATGTTTTGGGAGAGAATAATAACAACCCCTAGAGGAAGAGTGGGTGGAATGCACAGGAGAGCCTGGGAGACAGCCATGGTCACAGGACAGCAGGGATAGCTAAGGGCAGTCAGCTGTGAAAAGAGCCAGCATGCTCCAGGTTCCAGCATGGTGGCCCAGACACTTCACTATCCCTCCCTCCCTTAAGCTGAGTGGCAGGTCACACAGGAAGTCGCCCAGCAACTGTGGATGTGGCCTCCTTAGTGTTTAATTTGCTTTGCTTATTAAGCGCCTGAGTTGGACTCCCCACTGGAAGTGTGAGTCTGTAGCTTCATAGATGAGAATAATAATAGAACACTAAGATAGCAGCTTGGAAGGGTCCTGAAAGATCTTTACTAGAAACAAACAAACCTGATACTTTTTATCTCCTCTCTACAAATGTGTAGGCTGTGTACAGGAAGGAGGGTGCCAGGGATGTCCATGCTTTGTATCTAGGGAGGAACGACCTAGGGGTTTAGGACAGAGAGTTAAGGTGAATTACAAGCATCAAGACTTGTAGACACAGAGATGGAGGCTGGTGAGCAGTTAGACAAGGTGATGGGTACCAATCACAATAAAGCAAAAGGAACACAAGTTGTGTCTTTGTGAAGCTATTTGAGACACCCAGACTTGGGAGCTTAATAAAAGACAATATGCTATAGACAAACATTTTTGGTTCCCTTCACTAGAGACATGTGGTCAAATCCATGCTCTGTCCTCCCAGCAGATAATGAAGTCATGTGACAAACCATGGCCAATGTGCTGAAATGTGCAGTCAATTTTTGGTGTGAAATCTTTCTACCTTTTTCTTCTCTTTCTTGTCCAGTGACTGGCACCCCTTCCATTGACCTACCTCCCTGAATAGTTGCAGTGAGCATGCTGCCTCCTGACAACCTGCAACGGACATGCAACATAAAGAGAAACAAACTCTCACTGTTGCAAGCCTTTGAGAATCTGGAATTTATTTGTTCTCAGAACATGACCTGGTTTATTCAAACTGATACCCAAACTTTCAAATGTTATGGCTGGGTATCAGTGAATATCATCCTTGCAGTGAAGAGGGAAGGCCACTAATAAGAGGTCAGAAAGCAAGCTGGTCCCCAATGAACAATTTTTCCAGCATGGTCCAGGAATCCAAACTGGTAACCTAACACCATAAAGTTACAACCCAATACTCTGTGACTCTAGCATTTGACCAGGATAAAACTTTGATCAACAAGACTACCTTATTTTCATGGTCCTGACTTCAAAAGTCCTTATTTGCATGGCACAGATTGGAAATTACTTGCCCAGTGGCTCATGATAATCATATATCATCCAATACAGATTGTCCTCCTTTACATGAGAATTATATGCCAGGAAGCTACACATAAAGAAACTCATCCTCACCATAAAAGACCTCTCCCATGGACTCAGTGGGTAAAGTGCCTGCTTGCAAGCATAAGTTCAGATGCAAAAGAAGCTAGGTGTGAAGTTCCATGTATAAATCTGACTGTAATGCAGTGGGGGTAGGAACAGGTCATTTCCCAGTGCTCACTGCCCAGCCATTCTAGCCAATCAGTGATTGCCAAGTCCAGTGTGATACCCAGCCTCAAAAGATAAAGTAAAAAGTGATCAAGGAAGACATGGGCTGTAAGCCTCATGCTTCCACAGGCATGTGCACACATGAATAAAACACACATACATACACCCTCACACCATACACACACTTTTACTAAATGAAGGTACCCCCCAACATCTGTGCCATTAACCACAGGGGTTATTATAGTTAATGCCTGCTACTTTTGCAATATACTCAAGAAATTGTTCTTCCTATTTGGACCTAGATGATGAACTCTTTCATTACCCATCAATCCCTTCCTCACTACCATAGTGGCTGGGCACTGAGTCCACTACTAGCAATAGCATCTATATTAAAGAAAAAAAAAATCCCAGCTATGGGCCTGCTTCTCTGCTGTCAGCCAGATTTTTGCCTCCAACCATGAAAAGTAGTGAAGACTTTGGAGAGTTTGCTGAGAATTTAACATTTGCTTCTGGGTCCAGATGCTGCAAGAGAAGAACCCTGTGTGTTTTACATATATTAGTCACACCACACACAGTCCTGGATGTTGGCCACTGGAACTGGCCTCACATTTTAGCACTTGCATCTGGACCAGGCAGATAGAAACCTAGCTATAATGAGTTTGCCCCTTGCCCATGACATTGTGCTTTGTAGGGGGGGAAATGAGAAAAAAAAAATTTAAATCCTAAAGTCTGTTTGCTTTCAGCACTGTTGCTGTGATGAGGTCCAGGAGTCTGACTAGGATTTAAACTTAGCTTCCAAGCCTTCCCAGGGGAGAAGTTAGGGATGAAGCAGGTCCTTTACAGCATCTTTGGCATTTTTATCTAAATTTGCACTTTTTTTCCTCTTTCAACTGATAAATTGCCTAGCCTGAAATGAAGGCACAGCTCTCAGGACAAATGCTGATGTCTTAGTTGGTGGTTGGGCCTCCCTGCGTGTAAGCACTGGGTTACCTGCCGGAGGCCCCACCTCTTTCTACCCTCCGGTTAACTCCAGAAGGTGAGGGTGTGAATTCTTGTGGAGGAAAGACGTTCAGAGATGCAGTGATGGCATGTGAACTCAGTTTAGGCAACCTATGGTGTGTGTGTGTGTGTGTGTGTGTGTGTGTGTGTATAAAATAGAAATTATTCTCAAGTGCCTTCCTCAGTTGCTCTCTACCTTGCTTTTGAGATGAGGTCTGTCACTGAACCTGGAGCTCACCGACTTTGGGAGTCTGGCTAAGGAAACACCTGTTAGCACACACTTGTCTCTACCTTCCCAGAACTAGAATTATAAGTGTGTGTGACACCATGCCCATCTCTTTTATGTGGGTTCTAGGGATTTAAAACTCAGGTCTCCTTGCTTTCGCAATAAGAGCTTTACTAACTGAGTCACCTCCCTAGCACCCAATCCACATGTGTTTCCTATACTACCCTACTTTGGATTTATAATTAAAGCTATGCCTGAATAAAATAAGTGTCATACCAGTATCTTGTCAAAACAGTATATAGTGGGAAGAAAATAGTTTGCTGGATTGATGAGATCCATAATCAAATACTGAGACCATTATGTAGGTTGTTTTGTTTTGTTTTTATGAATGTCTTTTCCACAAAGACAGGGGCAGTGGAAGATACAGTGATAGTTATTGCATATATGAACAAAACCGTCCTGGTAACTGGAGCTCAGATCAAAGTGTAGCAAGGAGAGAAAGCACAAGATGATAGAGAGCTCTGTCCATTTTTACTGTTTGGTCGGAGAGGACCTCCCTGAAGTGCAGGAGTCTAAGCAAGTATTTTATTAACAAGAAAAGCTATAGTGGAGCAGTCACAAGAGAGTACAGCTGCCATGAATGCACTGGCTGGGGAATTTCTCCAGTGGGTCTAAAGAGCAGAATAAAAGACCAGTGGATAGCTTGACTTAGTCAGTCCCATACATACATATTTCAAAACACAGCATAAACTATGAATGAATTTTTCCCCTATAAAATATATAGGAAAATATTCAGGTAAAGAGGCTGTAAAGAGAAAGGAAAGGTCAGGGGAGATAGAACAGAAAGCCAATCTCCATGCAGACAAGATTGGTGACTTTACCTCAATACCACTATCTGCTGGTTCTCAAACTTCAGCAGCTAAAAAAGTATGCTAGGACAGGGACCTTTTGCCAGTGAGACTGTCTATAACAGCTGATCCTGGGTACAGATTAGAAACCTATAAACAGTAATGTTCGTGTGTGTGTGTGTGTGTGTGTGTGTGTGTGTGTGTGTGTGTGTAGATGTTTGTGTATATATGTATGTGAAGGCTGCAGTTCAATGCTGACTGTCATTCTCAGTCACTATCCATCTTGTGTTTTGATAAAGGTTCATTCAGTGAACTTCAAATTCTCTGAGTGGGCTGGTTTGGCTGGCCAGCAAGCCCCAGTGCTAGGATTACAGATGTTTTGTCACTCTCAGACTTTTAAATGTTCAGTCAAGGAGCTCAGGCTATGAAAAGAGAGAAAGCAACTCTTTTAGAAAGTCCAAGTTGTGAGAAGGAAGGAGAGGAAGAGAAGATTGCTGGACTGACTGTCCTGGGCACTGACAGAGGTACAAGGAGGAGAGACAGACTTTCTCTAGCTTACAGACCAAAGCTTTCATGCCCAGGAGCAACTTTAGAGATGCAGAGGTACCAACTGAGACAATGGCTCAGGAGACAGATGGTAGTACGTTTCAGGCAGACACAATTTCAATCAAGCCCCCTGAAATGAATGTTGGCAACTTCAGGAGGCAGCAAAGTGTGGGTCTGGGAGGGGGTGTGAGGTGAGGGGGCAGCAAAACAGGTTGAGTAGCTTCTGCCAGACAGGGTGAGCTAGGCTGCTGCTGATACTGTGGCAGCATGGCTTTGACTGAATAGAGCCCTCCACCAGGCTCCTGCCACAAATGGACTCACCTGACAGTAGAATGAGTAATGAGTTCATTAAACCTCCAGTATCTGTTCCTGAAAAGATGAATGTGGCAGAGAAAGGCAAGGTGCATGCCAGTACCTGTGTGTGGCACCCATAGTATCCCTGGCACCTTGCTTAATGTGGTCATCCTGCTTTGAGCTTCCTGTAGCTCCCCACAGCCTTCCTACTAAACCTTGGTCAAGGCACTCAAGGCTTTTCAGGAGCTGTTTCCTGATAATCTCTTAGAGCCCATTTGTACTACTCTCCTTCCCTACTGAGGAGCCAGTCCTTCCTAGCTCTAGCCTCCTGAAGATCTCTAGCAAAAGCAATTTCTTGAAGCAGAATCTGCCTGGAATGTCCTTTCCCTTCCCACAGCTGTGCCCAGGTGGTTAACTAGGAAGTCATTCCCCTGCATCCAATACAAAGGCTGCTTCCTCTGTGAGGTGCTCCCCGGGCAGCAGAGTGACCACACCTCCTCAGGGTGTTCTGAGTTAAGAAGTTCTATTGTAAAGTCAATCAGTGTAAACATTTGTTATTATGTAGGAGAGGTCAGCTCTTGCATCAGTGACTGTGTTACTGGTTCGTATATGCAGGAGACTGCTATAAAATGAGTTGATCAAAAACCAGATGCTACAAGTCCTACAGTCACGCATGAAAATTCTGCCTTATAACTATATCCAAGGCATTTTCTAGTACTGTGGGATACAGATGAAAATATGCAATCTCCAGGGGAGAATAAACCAATACTCATTTAGTGGGCTTTTAAAAAAAGTTACATTAGAATTTGGTGATAGATATCAGAGGGTAAAAAAGGAACTCTGACTTTGTAGGTGAATGACTATTGGTCAACCTGACCCCATCGGAATTCTGACCAACCCTGTGACTTTGCACACAAAATCTTGACTCCTAGATTCAGTCTTGTCATACTGAAAGAGAATGATAAACTCCCAGATGCTATAGGGTCATTGGGAGAGTTAAAAGGACTGGTGCTAATTTCAAAACTGATGGCCTAAGTGGGCGGCCGGCTATACAGAGTTCTCAACAAATGAACCATTTGGCTGGACACAAGAGGCAGAACAAGAGCTTATGAATATTAGTAAAAGGGCTTGAGGTTTCTTTTCCTTTTTCCTTCATCCACTCTTTCCTCCCCCTATTCCTGTTGTATTAGGTTTCTGACCTGGACTTTGGGGTCTAGACCAGAAGTTTGACTGGTAGTCCCACAGAATCACAGAACCACACACACATTTGTATCATTTTTACGCCAATCAACCTAGGGCCCAGCCATATAGCTTTCTAACTCTTTATCCTTAAACTAGCCCATTATTCTTATTCTTTTTATCCATGTGGCTCGGTACTTTTTCTTAGAGCAGCATTTCAGCTTGTTTCCTCTGTGTTTTCTCCTGGCACCTCTGCCGCATCTGCCCTCTCACTTGAGATGTTCCCAGAGATTTTCTTAGTCTAATAGCCACGCCCACACTTCCAGTCTGCCTTCAGGCCAATCAGCTTTTTATTGAACCAATGGAACAAATATTTACAAGGTACCGTTATCCCATTACATCTTCCCTTCTTTCTTTTCTTAACAAAAGCATTTCATATCCTGTGGCATGTTGGTGGAGAGGTTAAGTAATAATAATAGGCTTTCCATTGTTTAGCAGGCTGTAAGTTGATTGGTTAGGTGGTTGACTGATTAGCTGGCTGGTTGGTTGGCTAATTGGCTGGGTGTTGGTTTGTTAGGTGTTTAGCTCTCTGACTGGATGACTAGCAAATTTGTGTACTGGGTGGCCAACTGGTTGGTGATTTGGTTGGGAATGCAGGGAAAAGAGAAGGGAAGAAAATATGCAGGCATCTGGTGGGAAGAATAGATAACCTTCAAGGTGTAATGGTCAGTGGGGACCACCCAGGAAGTAAACAAAGTGTGTTCAGAACAAGGTGGCCGTGGTCATCCTATCTCTTCACTGATACCACTAACTACCACTATGGCTATATGGTACCGAAGTGAATCAAGGAGTGAGCCTGAGATCTGTACCTCAAAACAAGAAGAACATGCAAATAGAAATAACATGCACAAAATGAGCTGACTCAGTGGAATCCGAACGTCAGATATCAATACTGTAAAGGACACTGAGCATGTAACCATCATAACATGAAGTATACACACAATGTATAACTCCAGAAACAGATTCACTGGGGCAGACTATGGGTGTTCCCCATATCAGGCAAGGAGACCAGACACAGCTGTTACTATTCTGGAGCAGAATGAGCAGCTGAGGAATAAATTTGATGAGAAAATAGCTCTCAGCATGATGCTATATACACACATCCCAGCAAATGACCACTGTAGCCTTGAGTCTAAACAATGGGTTGGAATTAGCATGGACTCTGAGGGGCACTCTTATCAAACCCTCAGACATTCTACAACACACCTCACACTTTCAGGATCTGTAGACAGCCCTGGAGGCGTCCAGGAACAGAACATCAACAACTCCTCCAGCAGCGCAAATGACAATGAGAGAGCTCAGGCTGTAACATGTCTGCCTCTGGGTTTGAAGTGCAGCCTCCTATTTTTTCCTGTACTGTTATACTACATTCTACTTATGCTATATTTTGTTATTTTAGGCTTTGCCTAAAAAAATGCTACCTAAAACATAGAAACTTCTTTATTTCCACCTGTATAATTTTCCTCTGTCATTTTTTTTTGCAGGCTTTTAAGAAAGCTTTGCTAGCATCTTTTAAGTTTATTAAAGAAAAAAAAAAACTAAAGTCTTTGGAGTCCTTCCAAGTTATCTGCAACCTTTCACAATTACAGCCTATGTGCTTTTATTCTATCACCCAGCTCTTCCATTTTATACACCACTACCGTCCCAAGTGCAGCATGGGAGGTATACCATCAGGACCTCACTGGAGGCTTAAACTCTGATTGCAGCACTGCTTTTCATTCACTGGTGACACTAAGCAAGACTTACACCTTTGCTGTCCTGGATGAATTAAGTTACTTACAGAATCTAAGCCAGTATCTGCTGGGATGAATACCAAAGTTTAAGGAATATCCTGGACTGATTTCTTGGAAGTGAGAGATGACTCTTAGTTGAAGTAATATAAGCAAAGTGGTGTTTATTCTCTGCAACCAAATGCCTGGAATCCCCTTGATACAGGTGGGTTGAAATTTGTGTCCATCCATACATTCAACAAACATATAGAATGACTTGAAGACCAACACTGAAATTTATGAATGAATAAGTGTTGAAAATACAGAGCATCAGTGAACCTGCAACATACTCTTGATGGCAGGTACATCTGAACTTTAACCCTTGTCCTGCATGTCAGTCAAGATTCTCCAAAGAAAACCAGTAGAAGAACATGCAGTGCCCCTGCACTGGGATGACTGGATGCAATAATCTCTTTATTTGTTACATTTATTTATTCAATAGGAAGGGAAATGCACAACATGGTTCACACATGGAGGTCAAAGGACAAGTTACAGTACTACTGATTCTCTCTTTCTATCATGAAATCCCAAAGATTTCACTAAGGTTGTCAGGCTTTACAGCAAGTACCTTTAACCAATGATCATCCTCACTGGATCCTCCACTTGATTCTATGGCTTTGTGATGGTGTGTCTTGCTTCCCCATATAATCATGATTCTTTACTTTTATTGTTCAATAAATTATATAATACTTGAAATAGCTAGTTGTAAATAGGCCTTGTGTAAGATGATTTTTGCCTGACTATAAGCTAATGTAAATGTTCCTGGGCTGGGTTAAGTCATGGTGATCCCTCAGCTAGGGGAATTAAATAAATTTATTTTCACTGTATGATGAGTTATTGGGGGTGTAGAATAAGTTGGTTGGGAGGGTTGTGCATAATATCATTTCAAATCATATATCTTACATTCTGTTCAAACATATCGGTTTATAAATATATAAGAGAATATCTGTTGCTTGTGTAATTCTGGTAACAAGAAGCACTACCATTTGTCACCAGCCAGCCAGAGAACAAGGGAAGCCAGTCAGTACAAAAGCCTAGAAACTAGGAACCAATGGTGTAAGTCACAGAGTCACAGAGTCTGAAAGTGCAACATGAAGTTCTGCTGTCTGAGGTCAGGGGAAAGTATGCATCCCTACTCAAGGAGAGTGAAATTTCCTTTCCCTGGATCAGCCTCTCTGAACCCTCCATGCGCTGGTGATACCTGCCCGTGTTAGTAAGGATATCTTATTGGAGCCACTCTTGCTGCCACACACACAAATAATATTTTACAGGAATCCTTTGGTGCTCAGAGTACCCACTCTCCCTCGTGTTGGTTGGATACAATAGAAAAATGTGACATCAAACTGCAGAACCAAACATGACTGACAACAAATGTCAGTGAAACGATTCTTAATGATATTCTGTTTAGATTCATAGTATCAGTGAAAGCCAAGTCATCATCAGAGAGGCTTCCTCCAGCAGCTTATGGGAGCAGATACAGAGACTCACAGCCAAACATTGGGCAGAGCTCTGGATGTTCCACAGAAGAGGGTGAGGAAGGATATTAGGAGCCAGGGAGGTCAAGAACAACAGGAAAACATGGCCCACAGAAACAACTAAGCAGGACTCTTAGGGACTCACAGAGACTGAAGAAGTAACCATCAAGCCATCATGGGTCTGCACTGGACTGTCTGCATATTTGCTGTGATTCTTTAGCTTGGATTTTGTTGTTGGTGGTGTGGTGATGGTGGTATTGGTGGTGATGTGGTGGTGGTAGTATGGTGGTGGTAGTATGGTGGTGGTAGTGGTAGTGGAGGTGGTGATGGTGGTGGTAATGGTAGTAGTAGGGGTGTGATGTTGGTATGGTGATGGTGTTGTTGTTGTGGTGGTGGTGGTAGTAGTGTGGTGATGGTAATGGTGGTGGTAGTGTGGTAGTGGTGGTGGCTGTAGTGGTGACAACAGTGTGGTGTTGGTGGTGTGGTGGTGGTCACCTAACAATGTGGGTGATGGTGTGCCTAACTTGTTTGTCTGCTCATGGGGCCTATTTCCTCCTACTGGACTTTCTTGTCCAGCCTTGATATGAGGCTATATTCCTGGTCTTATTGCCTCTTGTTATTCTAAGTTTGGTTGATATCAGAGGGGAAGCTGTTCTTTCCTGAAGTCAATGAAGAAGCAGTAGATCCTTGGAGAAGGGAAGTAGAAGGTATTTGGAGGAGGAGCGGAAGAGGAGGTTTCTGTTGGAATGTATTATATGAAAGAAGAATAAATAGATAATTTTAAAAAATCGATCTTTGTCTTTATTACTCACTATGTGACTTGTGTGAATTGCTTCTCTGAATCTCAGGTTTCTCATAAAATAGAAATGAAAACTACCAACTGTGGCTCTTTGCCTAAGTCATGAACAGCCTGCATGTACTGGATTTAAAGCAGAACTATGAGCCTTGCTCTGTTCCTTGGTAACATGCATGTCCTTCCAGAGAGACCACATGGATAGAAATAATAAATCACTGGATTAAAATCTTTATTTTCATCAAGTAAATGCCTACAGTAAAGTTGTTTGACTCCAACTTGGTTCTCATACTCACAGTCTGAGTTCATAGGACATTGATGCAGACAGGCATAAAATTATCTGTCTTGCATGTGAAGATCTTTAGCACAACAGCCCCCACAGGGTCTATTCAGTTGGGAAAGAGTGTTGAGAACAAGAATAAGAGGAATCCATTAGGCCAAATGTTCAAAGGTCTCCCAGCAGGCAGCAGGTCTGACACAGTGTATAAATTTTCTTCAGAAACAGAGCTGCCCTAACCAGGTGCCAATGGAAGGTAGAGAATTATGACAAAGGCGGGTCTAAACTTGGTATCCTGAGCAGGACTTGAGAAACTAAAAGGGGAAGGGGGCTCCGTGCTGTGGGCTGTGGCCCATGAAAGAATCACATGTACGTGCCCAGTGTATCAGGCTACACAGCATCCCCTCTAAACACTGTCTCTATTGCCCCTAAACTAAGGATACTGTTACCTATGCTCTCCACATACTCACTCTATAGCCCTTATCCACACTACCCCAGAAATAGTGCTGTTTCCATAAAATTCTGATGCACAGTAAAACTTACATTTTTTAACTCTTTAGAGATATTACTCCCATGTCTTATAGCAATGCTGCTGTGTGCAGAATTAAGTCTTGTTCTAACAGTGGAGGAAACTGAGTTTCTCCAGATGACCATTTTCCCTAGAGATACAGGGCATAGTCTCCTGTTACACATATATACCTCTGCTGCCATGAGGGAGCTTCTCCACTGAGATCTCATGTCTTTCTCCTTCTAATCTAGTTTCAATGTAACATATTATCTATCCCCTAGCATCCATGACACCAGCAAATGGACCATTCCCTAGTAATTCAGTCAATACAACTATGTAGACAGTGAAGAGTGCTACTTCCTGGAGCTGAGGGTCAAAACCCTAACAGCCCCAGTAGACCCTACTAGGCTATCCATCTTTAATAAGCCAATTAACAAGTAATAGCAAAATACAAAGGAGACTTATTTAATGTGGCTCAAGTGTCCCTTGAGAATGTCTTTATCTATTTCAGGTCAGGTACAAGATTATGTTCTCTCCAGCACATGTCTATCCTCCAGGTCACACCCAGTTAGTGCCAGACATTTTATTTAATTATTGACTTATTTATTTATTATTGTTCTGGAAATGGAGTCTAAGGCTTTAGATATGCTAGACAGTTCTTCTTTCACTGAGTGGCATCTCCATTGTTTGTGACTTGTAGCTGTCAGCAGTGGTAATGGTCTGTCCAACACTATTTTCCTCCTTTCCTAGGGGCTAACCTTTGGTGTTGGGAGATGCCATTCCAAGCTCCCAAAGACTCATACTCTAAGAGTATATTTGTGACCCAAAACATTCCAATTAAGACTTTTAAGGTTAAATGAAACCTCTGAGCATTGCAGCTATACATGGAGCAGAGCTGGGAGAACTCTCTCATCTCTGTAGTATCTTTCTTACAGCTCACAGGCATGTACATCCCTCAGCACCCCTTGCATGTTTAAGGCATTTTATGATTATGCCTCGCTAATACAATATGGACAAAAGATATGTATATGTTACCGTCTTGCACAGCAAGTAAAGAATGAATGCTGTGCCTTTTCCTGGGTGAGTGAGGTGAAATCCATGGCCATAGAGAAGAGCACAAACACAAATGGAAGGAGTTTGCGACCTTAAGTAGCTGTGTGGAGCAGAGCTGATCCCATTCCAAATGTGCCTCAATCAAAATACAATCTTTAGTTTAGCATCAAGCACCTGAAATAGTTGAATTTTTCAATAGTCTAAGTATACAGAAAATATGTGCATGCACAGACACAGACATGTGGACACACACACACACACAGATGACAAACTGTCTTTAGGTGTCAGTATACTTACTACAGACAATGAGGCCTAGTCAGAAAGAACTTGTCTTAAAAACTGAGCTACATCACTCCTAAGAAATGGCACTCAAGTTTGATCTTTGCGCTCATTCAGCTGCACTCACACCACACATACAAACACATACAGACACATACACACATATACACATCTACACAAAAGAATAGTTGGAATATAGCTTTATAGTTACTGAGTAAAATTCCATGATGATTACATATTATTTTTATAACGTTAAATGCACACTTAAAACACAAGTGAAAAGTGTAAGAGAAAGAAACTTGATCTAGCCCTGAAGACAAAGTAGAGCCTAAGAACCCAGTATTCACAGGGTTTGTTCTCCTGTGTTAATTCTTTGAAGGAAACAGAGCTTCTGAATGGTGAATGAAGGTCCAACTGAAAGGAAAATGACAGTATCCTGTATCAGAATTCCAATCAACTCAGGAAAATGACAGTCCTACACCAGCCCTGTAATGGCCAATTTGTACACAGAACAGCTAGAAGCTCAGATTCCCATCACCTGTTAATAAGATTGTATTTGGATAACCAAGTTAGGGCTTCTTGCTGAGCATTCTCCAAAAGCATCTGCTCTCCCACTAGCCACAGCTCCCTCGCTAGGCCCCCTCTGTTTCTGCTCTACTTCTGTTTATGTCTTCCTGGTTTTCAATTTCTTAATGATGTTTTAACGAGATGCCAGTTACGCATGCAAATTGGGAAGAGGCGACATTGAGAGATTGCTACCTGGTGGTAAATTTATTAAAATCAAGGCAGTTTTAATAAGTTCCTTGCATATGCATCCACCTCCATGTCTGTAATATTAGTTTGCAATTTTTTTTAGCCTTCTTATTAAAACAAGTGATTAGGGGAGTATAATGTAAAGTCACAGGAAGGAAATCTAATTGTCTCCTTAGCGTTAGTCTTGTTCTCCAAAATGGAACGTACAGGAGTAAATTACTTTTTTTGACATCGTCCAACTTGATCTATATCTTGCAACCATCTCTTTTCATCTTTTTCTTCATCGCAGCCATCTGTACCATCCCAGCTACCATTTATTAAGTACCTAACTCAAGATGACATAGCTAGACTAGAAGATAACAAGGTTCCAATTCAAATTCTTCAGCGTCTGCAGCTTCTACTTACCCTTCCCATCTTCAGATTCTCTTTCCCTTCCTTTGTGGGTCCTCTGCCTCCTGTTTCTGTCTTAGCTCCTGCCCATATTTTCTATTTCTCTCTCATTTGCTCTTCTCTCCTTCGAGAGCCAGGTCTCTCCATCACTGACCTGTATACAACTATCCTCAGTGCATGTTTCCTTTTTTAAGATTTATTTTTATTTTTAAATTATGTGATATGTATCAGAGGGCATGTGCACATGACTATAGTTGCTCATGGAGGCCAAAGGGGGTGTTGAATGCCCTGCTGAAGTTACATGCTTCTGTAAACTGCTTGATGAGGGTGCTGCAAACCAAACTGAGGTCTTCTGCAAGAGCAGAGTATGCTCTTAACTACAAAGCCTTATCTCCAGCTAGGACATGACTCTTAAAATCCTTAACAACTCCAAACACAGCTCAACTTCTCTCCACGTCATCCACTTTCCTCAAATTGTCCTTTAGACAATACAAAAAAATCCAAGCTTTTCCCATTTCTGATGTTTGATGGCTTAAGAAAAAATATCAAAAGTGTAACATCATATCACCTCTCCATTCCTTGCCTGTTCTTGTCTTCAGTTACAGAAGTTGTTTGAAGTCCAGACCCATCTTCCAATCTTGGAAAAAAGAATCGCCTCCAGGGGACTCCGTCCTCATTCTATCATGGGAAGGTAGAGAGATCTTCCTTGTTCAAAATCTCAGTATTAGGCAGCACATTGGCCTGGGAAGCAAGCCACATCCCTTAGTCTCAGTTTGAGCAGTAATAAAGGTGATATCCTGGTTTCTAGACCACTTGGCTTTTGCTGGATAAAAACTTGAACAAACAGGCAGTCACTCTAGGCTTTCCCTCTCCACTCACTGAAAAAAAAATGTAAATTCCAGAATATTCTTGAGTCTATCCCTTGCCATTTCCACTCTCATCTCTCACTAGATTTATCAAGATATCCTTCCAGCATTCCTGTCTCTGTCACTTCTTTCTCCCTTCTCTAGCTCCCAAGAAGCTGACAGAACACCAAATAGACTAGAGCCCCAAAAAGTATGCTCACCACATAATAGTCAAACCTCTAGCTCTCCAAAAGGCTCTAAGCTGAAGACTTTGTTCCAATGTCAGCTCATAATAAAATTTGAAGTAATTTGTGTCATCTTGAAATACTGATGGCAAGGACAGAGTTCTGTGTTTAAGATCTTCCTGTGATATCACTGACTAGCAGTGTTACAATGCCCAGCCTGTAGTAGGCACTCTTCATCACATATGTTGTCTCGTTGGAACAAATACTGAGGTCATAGTGAAAGGTGGTGAAATCAATGTCAGCGTTTTCAGCTGCTTTCTTATTCTCAGAAAAATCACTTTTCTTCTGAGATCCTGTGTCTGATCTGCAGAGTAGGATTGTATTGTAACATACTTATCATGGGTGCATAGGTTCAGAAATTTCTACCTGAGCTTGAGCATCAAAACTCACATTCCTCAAGGACTTACTTCATTTTTAAAATATCATCTTTAATTTGAATCATGGAAGAAACATTAGGAGAATCAATTTTTATATGAAAATTGCCTCTAAATGGCTGCGGCTTTGTTTTCAGTCGGGAGTCTGTGATGATGCATCTTCACTTCTGTTTGTGTACTTGATTTGGTGCTGCTCTGTGGACTGGCTGCATAAATTTGATTTTTATGGAATTTTTTAATGTTTGCAAACAGTATTCTTTAACCTGAACTGTCTCTCAGTTTAAATGCCAGCCATTAAATACACAAACTAGCCACTCAATTTCCCTGCACCCAATACATATAGCCAATTCTTGGTTTTATGTAAATTCTAGAAGCAGTTAGAAAAAAAAGCTGAAAGAAGAGAAGCTGGCCTGATCCCTCTCACTTCTTACGCGACAGAAGACATAGTCTCATGTAATCCAGCATAACCTCATATTCCCTATGCAGCAAAGTAAAACCTTGACCTTCAGATTTGAGTGCGTTTGCCCCCCCAGAGTTATATACATACACCAACAGGGCCAATACTTTAAATAGTACAGATCAAATCCCGGGCCTCATGCATGTTAAGCAAACATTCTACCAAGTGAACTACATTCCCTGTCCTAGTCCCTTCATTTAACCAGTAAAAATGGAAGCTCAGAGAGGGAAAAGAGTTTCCTTTGAGATTACACAGCTAAGAAAAGAGGCATGGCTTGGGTAAAAACCTGGAACTGCCCCCTTGATGCTTGCTTGTAACATTCACATGTCTCCCTGGAGATATGGACCACTGCTTAGCATATGTCAGGAAGAACACATGTATTTCATGGAATGGGGATGTTCAAAACAGATAGCCACCATTTCTGTGGGACATGCAATTCATATATCTTTCTTTATTTTCTTCAAAATAAATGTGTGCAATTGGTGATATTCTTGTCTTTGAGTATGATCCCATTCAAAGGAAAGATAGTCTTGTCTTTAGATGTGGGATGGTGTAGTATGAAGTTTCTGGCCTGGCCTTTTCAGCCTCACCCCACCCCTCAGGTTCAAACCACTTGCAGCCCTGCTATCACTTAGCCTCAAATAATTATACAAAGTTTTATATTAATTAGATGCTCCTTAGCCTATGGCTCAGGCATATTGCTAACTAGCTCTTTCATCTTAACTCAACATATTATTCTTATCTTATTTAGCCATGTGGCTTGGTTGGTACCTTTTCTCAGAGCAGCATTCTGATCTTTTTTCTTATACATCTGCTGGCATCTCTACTCTCTTCTTCCTTTTCCCAGAGTTTTCTTAGTCTGGTGGCCCCACCCATACTTCTTATCTGCCTTCTGGCCAATCAGCATTTTATTAAACCAGTAGGAGGGACAAGTATTTATAATGTACAAGAACATAATCTGACAGTAGGATGACTTTTCCCTTTGCTTTCCATCTTCATAAGGAAGCTATGGTGTCTGTATGTATGTGTGTGTGTGTGTATGTGTGCGTATGTATGTATGAGAGATAGATAGATAGATAGATAGATAGATAGATAGATAGAGCTATTCCTTCCCTAGAGACATAGAAATCACATCAATTCCCTCCTTATAATTTCTCAGCAACAAAACAATGTTCAAGTCCACTTAATTTCACTCTCGAGAATCAGTAACTCTATTGAGCTTGCTTACATAGCATGGGTGAAGGGTTACAGGCAAGAGCATCAGTGACCCTATGTAACAATGCTGGAGAGTTTTTACTCAGAAGAAATGATGGCTTTTCCATGGCTACATAAATGAAGCTACTTTTAGCTAATCTTCTCTAGACTTTATACTCCAGCATCTTCAGAGATTCAAGATCACATGAAGTTAGGGAAAACTGCATAAAATGACTAGGAAGAACAGTTGACATCTCAACTGAGGGTCAAAAGACACTCTCTAAGTCATCTTCCTGTGGGAGAATGTCACCAATCAACAAGCCTGATGTAATTAACTCTTGTAGTACACAGTTGATTTCATAATGATGGTGGAAGTTTTACTCAGAAAACCATTTTCTATAATTGTGTGTGTATGTATGGGGCACCCTTGTGTGTCACTCCCAGAAGACCACCTACCTGCTTTGAAATGGAGTGTTACTTTAGTCTGAAGCGAATCTATGGATAGGCTGCCTAGACAGTAAATCTCCACTTGGGATTCACCAAAATTAAAAGTATGAGTAACCATGGCTAGCCTTTTTACATTGGTTCTAGGGATCCAATGTAGTTCCTTATGCTTGCAAGTCAAGCACTTTACCAAATGAGTCATGCCCTTAGCCCTATCATAGTTAAGCTCTTTAAATATAATTTTTGAGGTTGGTAGACCCAAGTCCAGGTCCTTGAAAAGTGACTTCATATTTCAGACCCTCAAATTCTCTGTCTACAAAGATGGTTATAGGAATTTGAAAATGCATATTTTGGTTGCCTGTTCTGAATAAGAACTCAATAAATATCAGTCATGCCTTACAATTTAGTCCCTTATTTATAAAATTTGAGGGGCTATCTTTTAATTGCAAAGAATACACTGCAAAGCAAGTAAATGGTGACTAAAGACAATTGTTCCATATAAGTGTGATGCTGGAATGGACTGGCTCTGATAACTGGCAGCAGATACTCCCCAACCCTATTCTTGCATTAAATTTTTTAATTTCATTTATTGGTCAACTTTTCCCATGAGAACACATCTTTAATTTAATCATGTAAATCAATGGAAAAAATCTAATTCACTTTTAGAGAAATTTGCTTCAAGGCAGGCCTTTTGGGGAATGAATCTGTTCCTTAAAGCACACCCTTAGCAAGTGATGTGTGTCTTTATCACAGTTACAACAGGATATAAATTAATCTCTAGCCCATTTTGCAAAATAGAGAGTTGATTGAATAAATGGTGGCTCTAGTACTCCAAATGACCTGCCATTTTTTTTAACATCTCAGATACTAATTTTAATGCTGACTTATGCCTTTTGCCAATCATAGATGTCATTTGCTTCTTTGCTAGCTAATTGGCCTGATTATTACTATATTAGAGCCAAATAGGTATTTTATCATTGTTCCTCTTTTTTGGTTTTCTAATACTTGTTCCAAAGTCTATCTGGTTCGAATGCATGACAAGAAAAAAAAAATCTCTATGTCTAACATAGAGTCTCACCTTTTAAATGAGTCACAATTTTAATGCACTATCAGCCTCCTCACAGGGGAATCATCTGCCCAGGCTATGGGTTTATTGTGTCGATCCATTAAGAGAAAATATGTGAAATGGTATAAAAACTCATATTACTATTTTTGTGCCCAGCATTGATGGGCAGGCAAGAAAATAATCTGCTCAACCATCAACCACTGTTAAGGACCCTTAGTCTAGAGTTGAGAAAATAGGAGTACTTTGAGTCATCCAAAGCCCAAAAGAGTTCATCATGCAAGCTGCCTGCAGATAGTCGTGAACACTAAGACTTATGGCCCAGCACTATGACTGCTCTGATTTCAGGAGCAAGGTACACTTGACTGACAGTTGGAATAAAGGAAAGCTTCCTTAAGGAGGTAGGCTTTAAAGGGCAAATACAAATACACCAGCCAGAGGGGGTGGGAAAGCCTTCATTTATTAATTTACTGTGTCATATTGCTTAGGCATGCCACCTACTATATGCTTGGCGCTAAAGTACATAAGGAAAGCAAAAGAAGCATTTCTATCATGGCACCAGTTTGGTTGCCCTGTTAGAAATACAGATCCACCAGAAGTAAGATTGAAACATAGAATTAATGTGGGAAGTGGGGTTCACACATAAAAGGGGAGGTATAAGGAGAAGAGGTTTAAAAAGACTAAGAGCTGGTGAACATTCATCCCAAATCCTAGAATGAGTAGGAGGACTATAGTTTATGGAAAGTGCAATAAGCTGGCAAATTTTCAGTTATCAAAGTAGGTTCTAATGGGACCTCATGATGCACTGTGGAAAGCCACTGCCTCTGGTGTCCATGAAAGTAAAGACTTCTTCCATCCATATGTAAATCTACAGAATTCCCTCATTGACCAACTTTAGACCAATTCTCTAGATACAAGAAATTCTTGACAATAAAGTTCACAGGAGTAGGGAGTTCGAAGAGGTGAAAACAATGTCATGCCTGTAATAGAGAGCCCTGCCCTACCCTCGAAAAAACCCAAACTAAAAAGAAATTGTCAGTAATATGACAGTCACAGCAGTCGACACATACGTTGTGCCATGTGCTGTGATGACATGCAGTGGAGAGCCTGATCCAGCCAGAGGAGTATAAGAAAGGCTTCTAGAATCTCATAAGGAAGGCAGAGTCTGTCAGATAGGGAGATGTAAAGTGTTGCCTTTGCACATTATTTCTTTCCAGCGTACCCTCCAGCATAGGTGGCTCTTCTTTCTATGGTAGTTCAAGAAATGATCTGTCCAATTCTCAAACAGCCTAAGGAAAAGTTTATTGCTCTGGGGATAAAAGGTGAACACATCTTAAAGAAATATTCTGACCTCAGGAGTCATAAATAAAAGCAGAGAGCCAAGTCTGGTCTACGAAGCAGTGTTTAGTGGTAAAGACTTCATCCACAGGTGAACAGAAGAGCTGAGGAACAGTGTGGAGGCTTTGGCCTGGCCCCACGCCCCACCTCTCCCAGTGCTTCCACAACTGGATGAAAAATTGTATCATTAAACTCCTTGATGTTCTTCTGTCTAATTGAACCTGTGAAATTTCCTAAGGTTCTCCAGCCTCCAAAAATTCAATTTTCCATGTAATGCATGGTGACATGTCAATAAATCATGCTGTAAAATAAATGTGCAGATTCTTTTGTGCAGGAGCGAGTAAGGAATAAACCTTTCGTAATTGATAAATAATGTCATTGGAATCAATAGCTGGCAGAGGAGTTGGAGGAGGAAGCCTGAATCATGTATGAGGGCTCAGGGGTGATCAATGCCTTTGAAACAGCCAGGAGTTCAGGAGCCAAGTGTATAAATTACAGCCTTAATATTACATCAGGGCCCAAAGTTGAAAAGATGGGTGCATTTCTAAGTGCTGGAAAGATGGGTCTAGGATGTGGGTGAGCAGGTTCACTGGTAGACTCTCTGGAATGCAGTGGAGTCCCAACAAAAGGGCAGAGGTGGCAATAAGGAGAAGATTTTATTGCCTGGGACTTGAGATGGATAAAGTACAATTTCAATCTTTGCCAGTTGTGTTAGTAGCCCATGTTGGCAGGAAGAAAAGCAATCTGCTAGAGGAGCTGTGGATTAGAAAAATGGCCAAGGAGGTGGAGTCATAGTTCAGTACAGTGCTCACCTTTTAAGAATGAGGACTTAAGTCTGCCCCCAGTACCCACTGAAAAACACAGGGCATAGTGACACAGGCTTGTAATCTTCGTGCTAATAAGGAGAAATACATGGATCCACTACTTGGTGAACTCTGGGCCAATGAGAGCTCCTGTCTCAGAAAAAAAAAAAAATGGACAGCTTCTGAGGAACACCACCCAAAGGTATTCTCTGGCCCCCCCACACACACACACGCGCACACGCACACGCACACACACACGCACACGCGCACACACACATACCTGAACATGTATACACAAAGGAAAAAATTTAGAATATTGCAGGATACAACTATATAAAAAGATGTATTTTTGATTTATAAATTTATATATATATGTGGTATATCTGTGTATTATGTCACATGTGTGCAGGTACCTGAGGAGACCAGAAGAGGGTATCAGAACCCTTGGAACTGGAGATACAGGCAGTTGTGAGTTGTCCAGTAAGGATGCTAGAACTAAACTCTAATTTCTGCAAGAGCAGCCATCTCTCCAGCATGATTGGTTAGTTTTAATTATCAACTTTACACTGCCAAGAATCAACCTAGGAAGAAAGTCTCAATGACTGACTGTCTGGATCAGACCATTCCTTTGTGCATGTCTCTGGGAGAATTGTATTGATTATATTAGTTGAAGGGAGAAGAGCCATCCTGAAAGTGGGTGGCACAACTCCCTGGGCTGAGGTCATAGGCAGAAAAGAATAAAGAAGGCTTGTTGCATACTAAGTACCCATGCATTTATTCTCTCCATGTTCCTGTATGTGGAAATGGTGTGATCAGTTGTCTCAAGGTCCTGCCATTAGGAATTCCTCACAGACTTTAATCTGGAACTGTGAGATTAAAAATTGACCTTTTTCTTTTCATCTTTGTTGGGGTATTTCGGCAAACAAATATATCTAGAATACTGGGCTACCTAAGTGCTGGCACAGGGTAAAGGAAAGGCATTGGCTTCAGTGAATCAGGCTCAAGTGGTACCTGCAGTTCACGTAGCACAAACTGGAGTATTTATAGAAGAGGCCTAGACCCCAGTTTCTGAGGCATACTTCTCATCTCTGTCCTCCAGCTGTGTGATGCTGAGCAAGTCAGTTAACTCCTCTAACCTCCATCCTCATTTGCAAAATGGATAAAAATGTCAACCTCACTGACCCAAAAGGGTGAAATGTAATTGTGTTTGGCTGTCCCAACTCAGTGCATGTCCCTACTAAACACTAAGCAAGTTGAAGTTACAGCACATACTGAGTCCATATTATTTCAGTGCAATATTCTTATTTGTTGAAGGGAGTTATGTTATTATTCTTATTTCATGGAGAAAAAAACTAAGGTCCAGAAAAGGTAAATGCATTACCCAAAATACACTACTCTGTTGGAGCCAAGAGTAGTAGCCAAGGTTATTTCTTCTATATGAATTAGTACAGCTGCACATCTTCTGTCTTGGAGCCTCCCAGTTTGCAAAGAGATGTGCTTGGTGGATGCTGTCCACAGTGGTCTTCAGGGCGTCCTACCTGATTCATAACCTGATGAAGAGGATTGAATGGGTAACTCTATCCAAACTGTATTATATGCAATGGTCACCACCCTGTTAACTGAGTTTCATTAGGAATATGGAGACAAAAATATCCATCCTTCAAGGTCATGTCCAAAGCATGGTGGAAACAGCAGTGAAAGTCATTGGTCAGGGGACTCTAAGGTATACCTAGGCAGAACACTAGTCCTACCCTGACAGGTTGTATTCTGGTAGTCTAGAAAGCTGTTTTAGGATTTCTTTTGCTGTAAAGAGACACCATGACCATGTTAACTCTTATCAAGGAAAACATTTAACTGGATTTATTCAGAGGTTTAATTAGGTGGAAAGCATCATGGCATGTAGACAGAAATAATGCTGGAGAGGTAGCTGAGAGTATTTCATCTGGATCAGCAGGCAGCAGCAGTGAACTACTAGGCCTGGTTTAAGTTTGTGAAACCTCAACACATGCGCCTCCTCCACATACTTCCTTTAGCAAGACCACACCTACTCTAACAAGGCCCCACCTCCTAATGACCCACTCCCTGTGTCTATGTGGGCCATTTTTATTGACATTACCCCAAAGTCTCAGTCTGCTCTTTTTTCTTCCCTCTTGTTTTTATTTTATTGAGACAGCCTCAAGTATAACAGATTGAATTAATTACAGAGACAAGAATGACCTTAACTCTTGATCTGCCTGCTTTCAACAAGTTCTGTGTTGACATATATGCACCACCATAACTACTTTATGTAGTGCTGGTGATGGAACCCAGCATCCTATGAGCTACATTCCTAGTCCAATTTCCTCATCTCTTAACTGAACCAGGATAGACTCAAAGGGCTGAACCACGGATTACATGAAATGATGCATGTATATCTCCATCCTCACTAGTCCTTGAAATTGAGTGAGACCTTAAAAAAAATGCCAGTTATCTCTAACCTTTCTTCTCTTCCTCCATGAGAAAGCTGGAGAAAAAGCTATTTTTAGCTGCTGCACAGAGCTGGCTATAGTAGTCAAAAGAGATGTGAAGTAAAACCATGCTTTCACCTTCAGTTCACTAGTGTAAAAGATTTTCTAGCCACATGCTATGTGCTTGTGTGCCTCTTGTATCTCCTGTACCTAAAATAAAAAGAATTTCCTCTACTGTATATAGCTAAGCATCACACAGTCATTTGGGGGACCAGCTTCATGAAGGCAGAATACTATATCTGAGATTAGTTGCCCCCTCTTTCAGGTAAATCATCAGATTAAAATTTGAGTTCAAGCATCTGATTCTGGAGGCAATTCCAGGGAAGGAAAGAAAGAAGAAAATATTTATGAGCAGGAATATGGCCTACTGGGGTCTAATCTTGCTGAATATCTCTGGAAAACAGTCAAACATGTCTCAGAGGTCAAACACGATGGCTGAAGTCGCTAGGAAGTAGTTAGTTGTCTCCTGGCTCATGTCACTCTTGGAAAAGACCTCCAGTGGCTATAGAAAGCAAGGTTCCAGGTAGTTCGTGGCTACATGGCTGTAATAGAAAGCTGTCACATATGTGAAGAGAGTAAACTTAGTTCAAGAAACCCCATTTTGTATTCTAGTAGCCATTTTGTACTAAAATAGGGTTTATTTTTACATTCCTATCAGGGGCCTGCCCAGTTCTAAGAAAGAATGAGCTAAGGACACCTGAATGATCCACCTCTAAGGCAGTAAAAACCTGCCAGTCACACCACCCAGGTGGGGTTCAGGAATGTTAAACTGTAAAAAGTCCTTAAGCATGAGTCATGGAAATCATACCTGCAGCCTTGACCCCAAGTAACCCTGCCTCATGGTTTTTGCCTATAAAAAGCTTGTGTAACTTGGGGTGCTCAATTCTTCCCTGCACTGCACTTGTGCAGGTGCAGGTGCAGGTGTGGAGAGCAATCTCCCTGCCTAGGCTTGTATCATGACGACAATAAACCTTGCTGTTGCATTTTGGACATCTCTGTCTCTGGTGGTCTCAGGCATTACAATGGGAGCAATAAGGGTCACAGTTGGTAAAATATTACTCTAACTCATGTTTCTTGCTTATCTCCAAGGCCTGAAACTCTCCTGATGCTTGAGCTGATGCTTGCTTTGTGATATGCAATAAGTGAGTGAATAGTGGATGAATGGATGGATGGATGGATGGATGGATGAATATTTGGTAAAAGGCAGGTTCTGAAACTTCTGCTTCAAAAGCTCCAAAGCAGTGAGCTCTCCTAGAAGCCTAAAATGAATACATGCTTTTCTTTGTCTGGGCTGGACCAAAATATACTACATCTGAGATTCTACAGAGGTTCAGTTTCATAGAATCAGTCAAAGCCACTGAACTGGCAGGCATTCTCCCTTCCTTCCTGGTGGGTTGGTATGAAAGGCATTAGCTGGCCTGGGAAGCCTCAGAGGGCAAGAGGAATTTATCTGTCTTTATAAACCCTTTTTTACCTTTAACAGAGCCATGAATTCCACAAGTACTAATAAATTTCTGAGAAGCTAAATTGGATTGGTGCAAGGTTAAAAAAAAAAAAAAAAAAAACAATGGATTTCAGCTCAGTAACAAAATATATTTTTCAGTCATTTTGGACTTACATGTTTGTTTATTTGCTTAGCAAACCTCTGTTTAAGATTTCATGTGGCAGGCTGAACCAGAAGATCAAGGCATGGGAATAAAGAAAGCAAGATCTTCACCTTGAAGTCAAGTCAGATACATCAAGTAGAAACCAGAGCCCACATCACAGGTACTCTAACAGAATTATGTTGGAGAAGATAATGAGAATGGGGAGGATATAGATTGACGGAGACAGTGATCTCACATCCATGTTTACCTTGATCTTACACCCATGTCTACTTTTTTTTTCTGTTATTGTTGGGGAAAAAATTAGACAACTTCCTTGTCTCATTCAGATTCAACAAAAAACATTTATCACTCTTTAGGTTCATACGTAATAGTACTTGTCTCCCAGCTCTGCTTTCCTTCACTGTCACTTCTGGCAACAAGTCAACTCTGCCTTACCCTTCAAATATTTTGCAGGTATTGGGACTTTAAGAAGCTTTCTCTTATATTTGGTATAAAGTAACCCTACCCCTTATGTTCACTCAGTCTCTGTACCCACAGCCCTGGACTGTCCACTTCTATATGGATGTTTTGTTAAAATTGGATGGTGAATAAAATAACAGAGAGTTAAATAAGGTGGAGATGTATGTATCTTTCCAATAACCAAGGGAAGTGGTCCAAGATATTGGTGCCAGAGTCCCATCCTTTAGATCCCAACTTTACAGCAGGTCTCCAAAGAGTGAACCCTTCATCTTCAGAGTCTCTGAGAAGTATTATTCAGGTATTCATCAGACCTCTGATTAACCTCTTTCTCAATCATGTCCTTACCATCTATCTCCCAAGAAACCCAACTGTGATGGTTAATATTGATTGACAACTTGATAGAATGTAGAATTACATAGGAAAAAAACTTGGAACAGGTCTGTGAGAGCTTCTAAACTGAATTAATTGTGATGAAAAGACCCAGTGCAATTTGGGGGTGCACAATTCCATGGACTGGAGTCCAGGTCTGAATAAAGAAGAAGAAAGTAAGTTAAACATTAGCACTCATTTCTCCACTTCCTGTCTGTGGATGCAATAAGACCAACAGCTCCAAGTCCCTGCTGCCAGGATGTCCCTACAAAATTGGACTGAGTTCTTAAATTTGAACCAAAGCAAAAATCTTTTCCTCAAGCTGTTTTGGTCAGGTATTTTGTAGCAGCAATGAGAAAAGTAACTAACATTCTAGCAAGCGCATGGTTCAGGATAGGTTCAGTGGCTTGAGACATTGCATCCACATTTTAGACAGCAAGTCAGAGGAAAAGGTAAAGAACACATTGGTTCTTAAGGATCCTTTCCAACAGTTTACAATACATCAGATACACCTAACCACAAAGAAGGTTAAGGACAATCTCTCTAATGTAGGTAGGCATTTGTCTGACTAAGAACCATGCAAGAAATAAGAAAAGGAGATATTGTTGACAGCAGGTTATCTCTCAGATAAACAGCCATACTAAATGGACTCATTTTGGCCAAGTTTCTATTTGTAGTCAGGCTGTAATGAACAATTTAGAGAACCTTATAGCATTTAGATATTATCACAACGCCATGAGGTAGGGGCTGTGACTTTTATCCTTGTTTTACAAATGAAGAAACTAAAAATTAAGAGTCCAGAATTAGGCTGAGTTGGAAATTTGTCCTGGATATTGTTGACTTTGTTGTGCCTTGTATTTTGTTTTTGAAATAGGGCCTAACCACATCACGGACTAGCCTCTGTCTCCTGGATGCTGAGATTACAGCTGTGTGCTACCACACCCAATTTGAATTATACTCCCTACTCTAAGCACTCCCGAGGAATACTGGAGCTCCTTGAAAGTAGGAATCAGGGTCTTGCATATAGCATCTAGTACCTCAGAGATAGCTCCGTAAATATTTGCTGACATAGTTAAAGGAGAATGAGGAGGAGTCAGAGATGGGACTCACCCAAGTTCATGGGATGACTGATGGAGCCATTAACTATCAAGCAAAATAACCAACAGTGGAAGAACAGTCAGAGAGAATATGGGCAGATTTATACCAGTTCATTTCAAACCTGTGTAATATTCATAGACAGATACATCTCCATACCTGAAATATCAGACAAGGTCAAGGCCAGCACTATAGGCAGCAGCCTCTTGTTCATGGGCATCAACCCAGTTCAGATTGTGGCCAAATTCATCTAACAAAGTTGCTGTGAAGGACCCCAGTCTTTTCAAACAACCCAAATACTTTTCAATAAGCAATTTCTTTTTCTTTCTTTCTTTCTTTCTTTCTTTCTTTCTTTCTTTTTTTACTTCACCCTCCTGTGTTAATATTCCTCTTTGCTTTTTTCTACTCCTTTTTATGGATGATCACTTTCCTGGGCAAAGAGTCCATTACATGTATGTGGATAATTTTAAGGTCTTATACCATCCTCAGCATTTCATCAGGTATGCAATATATATGTACTCAATATATTCCTGTGTACAATATATTCCTATGTACACACACCCGCCTTGATAATACACATAACATCAAAAGGCTATAAAATGGACCCACATCTGTATGTGAGCAGCTATACAGATGCCTGTGTTACCTGCTGGTTGTCATAAAAATACCAATAAGAGGCAGCAGAAGTGCGTTTGACTGGGAGAATGATTCTTGTTTCCTTTTCATTATTCTTAATAAAAGGAGATGGTGCCGAAAAATTGTGTTTCCTGGGTTATTTTCCCCAAGAGATCTTTTATAAAACACGGAACACATAACAGACCATGTTGCAGGCAAATGCCTCATTAAGGGAATATAGTTAGAAAGAAATAGTAACCAAACTGAACAGTTATTTTCTTTATTTTTCCCCCTTGTAAAACGGGAAAATTGGATATGATATGGATTTAGTAACAGCCTTCAAATAATATTGTGAGAACATGAAGATTGTGCCCTGAGACAGGGGTGTCTTTAAATATTAGACAGACAGCTCTTATAAGAACACCTCACAAGCCCCAGTGAGCCTTCTTTTCTATCCCTGCCTTGATTCTACCTGGTGACTTAGAGAGTACACCAGTGCTCCTGTGGATTCTTCCAGGGACTCTCCAGTATGGACAGGGTTTGAGCCAGTGATGCCAAATCTCATTCTACAGAACCCTAGACCCACATAACATAGAGTTTCATGAATATCTTCATACCAGTGCCTCTTACTCTACAAGGTCAGTGAATTCTACACTGCTTCATACCCTGTCCTCTCAAGGATTCCATCTCAGCAGATGAAATCACTTCCCACCCAACTGCAGTAATCAGGAAAGGCCCGGCATCATATTGAAGGAATTGGACTACACTGCCAACTGTCAGAATGTACTAGAGGTCAACTTCCAAAACAACAATTATATTCTTTCTGCTCTACTTAGCCACCCTAGCCTAGGCACCATCATTGCTTTCTAGGATCACCTTCTCAACATGCCTTTACTATATCTTTCCAAATAACCATTCTAGAATTCTGAGGCTCCAGGAGCTCTCTGAGATCAGAACACCATTGTTCTCTTTCTATCGCTGTCTTATTAAGTAAGCCACCCCTTTACTCTTTCTCCAGGCATTTCAATTACACTACCCCAACAAGTGTTCCATGCCCTCCCACCATTCTAATTCTCTCTGTATTGGGAATTCTACTCACTGGCCTCGCTCACTCTCCAAGTTGAGGAGAAGGTCCACTACCTACATGAAAACTACTAAGCTTTGTAATAGCCCCAGAGCATTCCCAAACTCCAGCACACCAACTATCCTGCAACTGCACATTTGCTAATGTTCATGGGTTTCTTTCTTTTTATTCTGAGCATATGCAGGGCAGAGATCATCTTGCTGATGCCCTTGTTTACAGCAAACAGTAATAACTTCTATAGATAACCAGCCCCATATTGGGTAGTTGGAAATAATAATGATAATAATAATAATAATAAACCACTGGAAATGGTAACAACCCACAGGGACAATGACAATGTCAAGGTCCAAGATCAGGGACCTGAAGAGATTGTTCAGTGGTTAAGATTTCATGTTGCACAAGTATAAATTGCTGAGTTCAAATTCCAAGCACCCATGTATAAAGGCATGGCTGTGTATGCCTGTAATACCAACACTATATGTAGACAGAGACAGAAGAAATAGTTGGACTTGATGGCATCCAGCTTAGCTTCTGGTTCCTTGGGAGGCTCTGTCTTAAAGTAGCAAAACATAGAATGCTAGATCAGAACACTCAACATCCTCCTTTGACCCCCACCCTTATAGGTACCCAAACCCACACATACATATGTCCACATATAACACCACCTCACAGCAAAAATACGAAGAAAACAATAATATCCAAGATCAGTCTTCATAGTCTGTAGGAATGTTGAATTCATGTGACCATATGATTTATAAAGAAGAAGAAAGTAGATAAAAGTTTTTTTCCAGGCCAAGCATAGGATTTTTTTTTATACAAAGAATGAAAGTGATCAGTATTTCCCAACCAGCATCAAATAAAGTGGTGTTCTGGTTTTATTTCTGTTGTGATAAAACACAAACCAAAACCTACGTGAAGGAAGAAATAGAATATCTGGCTTACAGATTACAGTCCATCATCAAAGGAAGTCAACTCAAGGCAGGAACTTGGAGGTAGGAACTGAAACACAGATTGTGGAGTACTGCTGCTTACCAGTTTGCTCCCATGCTCATCTTCAGCTCTCTTTCTTATACAGCACAGGTTCACAGTAGGCTCGGCCCTCCTCCATCAATCAAAAAAGACCTCCACACTCATTCCCATAAGTCATCTGATGGAGGCAATTATTCAGCTAAGTTCTCTCTTCCTTAGTATGTCAAGCTGACAACAAAACTAACCAGGACAGGACAGATGGCCAAGAGTTTCAGATGTTCAGTACAGAAATAGAACGATATTTGGCTTCCAGCCAACCTCTCCTCTCAAGTATTTGTGTAGAAGGTATGAGTGATGACCCTTATTGTCCTTGGAATTTGTAAATGCTACAGACAAAAATTAAAAGCACAAGGACTAATAGGGAATAAGTGATCAATGAACAAGCCACAATGTATAGTTTATAAAATACATGTGATTGCTTGAACTGAAGAACTTAGGTCTAAACAGGTAACTGCAATTAGTTGGATATTATGCACACTCTATTAAGAAGAAAACATAAAGACTTGTCAAAGTTCCATAGAGCTTCAGCTGCAACCTAAGAATGTTTATACTTTAATAATCATGAGGATTTGAGTGGAGGAGGTTGCAGACCAAAAACAGTGGTACTTAGATAGGGAGATAAAGATTGAATCATGAGCAATTAACTCAGCCACTTCTCCAAGTGGAGTAGTCTCATCTACAGGCCAAGCCAATCCCTCCCTTCCTTAGGTCACTTTCCCTGCTTCTTGATTCTCACCTATTACTAGGAATCCTAAAATGCTGGTGTCTCTATCTTGCCTCGTTCAAGGATACTCATCTGAACTTTGTCTTTCCAAGAGACACCTAGAAGTGTCCACAATGAGCAAGTAAAGAGACTTGGATTTCATAAAGACACCCAGAGGTCTCCACAAGAGCAAGTGTAGGCTAGGGGGCTCTCACCTCCACCTCACTCCAAATGCAATTGCTGCTTTTTACAAAATATACATTGTCAAATGCAGAAGACTTCTTGTAATTAAAGCATTCTACCGATATTTTTAAATGTTCATACCCTCATACTTAGTTTAACTAGTTCATTTTCAAGTGAGTAAACTGAGGCCAGAAGGGTGGTGGATGGTCTGCAGTCCCACGGTTTGTTTGAAATTGAGATGATATCTGTCCCAGTGTGCCCACCCACTCAACCTCACTTAGCAATATCCTGACCAATTTTCTCTCCACCCACCTGCCTCCTGCTGTCCAACATGCCGCAGATTAATAACCACAAGCTGAAGGTGTTTATCTCTGAAATAACTGGTGTGGGGCTGAATAAGAAAATCGATGCATTCATTAGCACACACTGTGAAGACAAGGCTGGATGTGGACTGGGACTGGTTGTAGGCATTTACACACAGAGATTGAGTTTGAGGAGAGGGTTAAGAAAAGGAAAATTATAGGACCCCCATGCAGGCATCCACTTTGTTGCTGCATTTGGGAGCCAGCTTCCTGCTTGCCTCCCAATCCAGGCTTTTGATCCACATGTATTGGCTGTGACAATATTGAAATTATACAAGGGAAAAGTAGTTATCTTTCATCACAGTCTCCAGAGAAAATGAGGGGATGTGATGATTAGAAAAATATTGATGGCCACAGAAATCAGACAACTTGCCTAGAAGGTAGACTTGGCTCTAAGGCATGGGGTTGGTAAAGCTTCTGGGAAACACTATCCTACTGTCATGGCTGAGCTTTCCGAGGCCCATGCAAAAATTTAAGGCATAGACTGAGGGCAGACAAAGGGGAACAAATCTCAAAAACACAGTGTCTGGTAAGGCAGAGAGCATTATTAGGAATCTGTGATTTTAGAATACAGAGAAGAATGGAGTGTGATTTTGGCCAAATGAAGGGGACATAAAGAACTGAGGAAAATGTAGCCAAGAAGATAAATAATAGCTGAGTCTACACATGGAGTCCTCAAAGCACTCAGACCAGAACCCTTGCTACAATCACTCACCTCTCACTCTCACCCCTGGGATAATCACTAACCTTGTAATTCCTCAAAATTATTCTGCCTTTCTCTTTCATATTTGAGAGAGAGAGAGAGAGAGAGAGAGAGAGAGAGAGAGAGAGAGAGAAAATCCAAGCAAAATTCTCATTTCCATGGTTAATACATTTTCTTGAGTATTTGAGAGTAGAGAAGGCTTCATTTCTCTTAAATGGACTAAGTGGAGTGGTCTAGTCCCTGGTTTTGGCTGGGCCATGCTTGTTAGCAGGAAAGAATACTGCATGCTGAAGTCAAGCTTATGGGCACAGCTCTCTCTTCCACTAGGAATCTCATCCTGGTACCTACCTTCACAAACAGCTTGTTCTCCCCTGTATAATTTATGCTATAAAACTTCTGTGTGTCCCCATTTATCTCATTCAGTATTTCATTCTTTCTCCACGTAAGTCTCATATTCTCATCATAAGATACTGAGTCTTGAGATCCTAACACTGACCTTGTAGCATTGCTATGATGTTTGAGTTGAAAAACAATGGCATCAACATCAAACTAAATGGAGAAAAACTTAAAGCAATCCCACTAAAATCAGGAACTAGACAAGGCTGTCCCCTCTCCCCTTATCTATTCAATATAGTTCTCAAAGTTTTAGCTAAAGCAAAAAGAGAATGAAAGGAGATTAAGGGGATACAAATTAGAAAAGAAGAAGTGTGGATCAATGGAATTAAATTGAAGACTTCAACATTAATCCACACACCTTTGAGCACCTGATTTTTGACAAAGAGGCCAAAAAAAAATCAATGAAAAAAAGATAATATCTTCAACAAATGGTGTACACATAACTGGATGGTAGTGTATAGAAAAGTGCAAATAGATCCAAACCTATCATTCTGCACAAAACTCAAATCCAAGTGGATGAAACATAAACGTAGATACACTGAACTTGATAGAAAAAAAAATGGGAGATACCCTCCAATGAATTGGTGCAGGTGACTGCTTCCTTCCTAAATATAACACCAGTAGCACAGACACTAAAAACAACAATCAATAAGTGGGACCTCCTGAAACTGAGAAGCTTCTGTAAGGCCAAGGACAATCAGTAAGACAAAACAACAGCCTACAGAATGGAAAAAAATTTTCACCAGTCCTACAAAGGACAAAGGACTGATCTCTAAAATATATAGAGAACTCAAGAAACTAGAGCCCATAACCCTGAATAACCCAATTAAAATTAGGGTTCAGAACTAAAAAGGGAATTCTCAAAAGAATTACAAATGGCTGAAAGGCATTTGAAAAATTATTCAACATCTTTAGCCATCAGAGAAATGCAAATCAAAACAACTTTGAGATACCACCTTACACCTGTCAGAACGGCTAAGATTAAAAACACAGATGACAATCTATGATGGAGAGGATGCAGAGCATGGGGAACACTCTTCTATTGTTGGTGAGAGTGTAAGCTTGTTCAACCACTCTGGAATGTAGTATGGCAGCTTCTCAGAAAACTGAGAATCAATCTCCCCAAGGATCCAGCAATGCTACTATTGCGTATGTACCCTAAAGACACACATTCACACCCCAAAAGCATTATCTCAACTAGGTTCATAGCAGCATCATTCGTAATAGCAACAACTGGGATGGATATGGAGAATATCCTCATGTGCGAGGTATCATAAGCCCAGAACAAGCAGGAGATGTATTCACTCGTTAGTGGACTTTAAACAAAAAGCAAAGAACACACAAGCTTCAAACCACAACCACTGAACAGTTTAGGATCTGAAGGAAATTAAAAGAGATATTCAGGGAGTCCCATCGGAAGAGAAAATAGGGAAGATCTCCTTAGCTAATTGGGAGCATAAGGGGTGGGAACAAATCATAAGAGGAGATGATTGAGTGATAGAAACAACAAGGAGGGAGAGAAAAAGAAATAGATGGAGATCTTAATAGAGGAAGCCAATGTGGGGTTGGAAAAAGATCTGGTGCTAGGGAAGCCTCCAAGAAATCACAGGATGTCCCTGGCTAGGTCTCCAACCAATAACAAAAGTGTTGCCTAGACAAGGCTTCCCCTATAATCAAATGGATAACCACCCTAAGTGCCACACAGAACCTATATCCAACACAGAATAGACGTGGAGGCAGAGATACATGGCTGAGCACTGGGCTGAGTCCCTGCCTCAGCTGATAGCAGGGGAGGAGACTCTGTATGAGCAAAGGGATAGGGATTATGAGGAAAATTCTTAACAGTGATGTCTGGCTGGATCTCTGGGGAGCTCATTGATTCAAGATCAGCCACCTGGGAATCATCTGGAAAAGGAACTAGGCCCTCCAAAGATAAGCAACTGTCCACTGACATGGGCAATATGTGGAGCCTCAAGGGAAGGTTCAGACTGTGTTTCTGTGCATGGATTGGCACTTTGGAGCCCATTCCCTCCAGAGGAACACCTAACTCAGTCTTGACATTAGAATGAGGAAATCGAACCTGCCTGGAGTGGATACTAAGCTAATCCATCTCTTGCCCTTTCTGGGGACAGGATGAGGAAATGAGGAGGAGGGAGGCTGAAGGCTGACCAGGAGGGTTCTGGAGGGAGAAAGGAGCTGGAACAAGAGGATACATGGATAAAAAAAGAGACTGTATTCTATAAAAAATAAGTAATAAAAAGAAAAAAACAATGGTATCTCCTTAACCTTGTTAACACCATTTCACTTCTTCTCTGAGCAGTGCAAGACATCTGCAGACTCATAACAGGATGGAGTTGAACTGTTTGCCTCTCTGGGGCTCTAGTCCACCACATGTCTTAACATCTATGACCTGCCCAAGGTCCCAGAGTTAAGTCTGACTTAGCAGGTCTCTTCCTTTCTCTAATGCAGAGTTCTCTATCCTGAGGTGAAGACAACTCTTCTAATGCAGGTGGCAGATTACCTGCAGGAGCATCCCTTGAAGCCCCATCATCTCTGGGAGCAAGCTTCTGCCAAGATCCTGGTAAGCTCTGTCTTCTTTTTCTGCTTTCCATGTGTGTCTCTCATCATGAAAACTCTACCTGCCCCTGGAAGTCCTGTGATGACTTGGGCCATGCTAGTGAAAGTCTACTGCTGCAGATTTGGTTTATATGCAGCGATTTTTTTTCTTGCATCCCACTCAATCTGGGCATACACCAAGTTACTTTTTCGTCAGTTTCTAGGAGGTACCAATCTGTCTTTCATTGCTAGCCCAAAATAGATTCTCAGGAAATATATAATTATCCAACCCAAGTAGTATAGGCACTACAACTAATTTTTAAACAAGAAGAAAAGAAAACTTAGATTAACCATAAGCTGACTATGATTTCATTAAATAAGAGATTATGTCAAGACTTAACCTCAGAAAATATGTATCGTAAAAAAATCACAGTAATGATTCTCTTTTCTTATTACATTTTTGAGGGATGTAGAAAGAGTTTATTTCATCATCCAGGAAATTCAGGGCAGGAACTCAAGGCAGAAATCTGAGGCAGAGTCTGTAGAAAAGTACTGCTCGCTGACTTGCTCCTTGTGTCTTACTCAACCTACTTTATTTAAAACTTCTTTCTTTTTATTTAATTATTAATAAAATTCCTTTTACCTACTCTAAACTGCTCCTTCTACCTCCCCTTCTCCTACTCTCAGCACTTCACTCTCCAGTCCCTATTCACTCCGCATAGTGGGTAAAGCCTCCCTTGAGTAGTCAACCTACCAAGTTAAGGCAGAACCCATCCCTCTCTCCCTGTATCAAGGCCGAGCAAGGCATTCCATCATAGGCAGTGGGCTCTAAAAAGCTAGTTCACATAACTGGAATAATTCCTGGTTCCATAGTGAGGGGGCCAACTAGCAGTTTGGTCAATGCAGCTGTCACCATAGTGACATGCCTAGTTCAGTCCCGTGTAGGCTCTCCAGCTGTCAGCCAGAGTCCATGAGAACTTCCTAAATATAACAACAATAACACAGAAATTGAGAGCAACAATTAAAAAATGGGACCTCCTGAAACTGAGAAGTTTCTGTAAGGCAAAGGATATGGTTAAAAAACTGAAATGACAGCCTACAGAATGGGAAAAGATCTTTACCAACTCCACTTCCAACAGACGGCTGATATCCAAAACATATAAAGAACTCAAGAAACTAGACATCAAAAAGCCAAATAAGCCAATTTAAATATGGGATAGAGATCTAAACAGAGAATTCTCAACAGAAGAGTCTCAAATGGCTAGAAGACATTTAAGGAAGTGTTCAACATCCTTAGCTATCAGGGAAATGCAAATCAAAATGACTCTGAGATGTCATCTTACACCTGTCAGAATGGCTAAGATCAAAAACATTCCATCCTATATTGGAGAGGATGTGGAGAAAGCAGAACACTCTTCCACTGCTGGTGGAAATGTAAACCTGTATAGCCATTATGGAAATCAGTATGGTGGTTTCTCAGAAAATAAAAATCAGCCTTCCTCAGAACCCAGCAATACCCCTTTGGGACATATACCCAAAAGATGCTCATCCACACCACAAGAACACTTATTCAACTATGTTCATAGCAGCATTATTTGCAATAACCAGAAACTGGAAACAACCTAGATACCCACCAACTGAAAAATGGATAAAGAAAATGTGGTACATTTATATAATGGAGTATTACTCAATGGTAGAAATGAAATAAAACAAGACAAAAAAAAAAACAAAAAAAAAATCCAATGACATCATGAATTTTGTAGGCAAATAGATGGAACTAAAAAAAAAAAAAAAAAAAAAAAAAAAAAAAAAAAAAAAAAAAAAAAAAAAAAAAAAAAAAAAAAAAAAAAAAAAAAAAAAAAAAAAAAAAAAAAAAAAAAAAAAAATATAAAAAAAAAAAAAAAAAAAAAAAAAAAAAAAAAAAAAAAAAAAAAAATCCTAACTGAGGTCACCAAGTCCTAGAAAGACAAACACAGTATGTAGTCATTCATAAGTGAATAGTAAGTGAATAGTAAATGCAAAGCAATGGATGAACATGCTAGATTCTACAACTCTAAAGAAAATAGGAAGGAGGAGGACCCTAAAACGGCTACACATAGGCTCAAGTATTGAGGAACAAAGAGGTCACAGCCTGGATTGTGCGAGGTAAGGACTTGGTGGAGTCCTCTAACAGCCTGAGTACCCCAGACAACATACTCCATTGCATGGCAGTTGCACAGGAATCCCTTTCCGCCCCCACTCAAAACTGTGCCTCTCCAGTAGATCGGGGACTGTGGGGATGCCCATGGACTCTGATGCTGCCTCCCGGAGAATACCCTGTGGGATGGAGTCTCTGTCGCCCCTCTGAACCTCCTCAACTCCTGACTGGTCCTAAGTAAAAGTAAAGGGAGGAGATGTCAGAGACCAAGACCCTGGCTTGAGCCTCTAGGCCTCTAGCTAAAGGCTACCATGGGAACTTACTGAGAAACCAACCACTGAGCCAGCACGACCCTGAGAAAAGTAGATGTTCTCCCAAAGTAAAATAGATGTTCTGGTTTGCTTAACAGTAACTAAGAAGTAAGTATAAAGAATAGAATAACAGGAGCATTCTGTGGCTAGGTTACTTAGCAGCCCTCTAAGGTAACTCTAAAGAATAGAATAACAAGAACATTCTACAGTGAGGATACCTAGCAACCCTCCCCTAAAGCAAGACCAGTCACCTTGCCAATGTCCTCCTTCTTCTTGACTACCCCCTCCCCATATTCTGCTATATAAGCATGTATAGAATGGTAATAAAACTGCAGCTCGATCAGAATCCCATTTGACCTACTGCCTTCCTTTGCGTCTCCCTTCCCTTCATTCTCTCGTAGGTGGTCTCCCATGTTGAAGTCCCGCAGGTCGGGACAGATTTTCTGGGTAAACTGGAAATGGATGTAGATGGGAGAGGATAGTGAGTGAGAACATGAGGGTTGGAGAAGGTTGAGGTTGGGGGAGGGATGAAAAGGATGAGCAATAAAAGAGATTATCTTGACAGAGGAGCCAGCATGGGTTTAGGGAGAAACCTGGCGCTAGAGAAATCCACAGAAACCCACAAGGAGTTCCCAGCTAAGACTCCTAGCAATCCTGGAGTGAATACCTAAACTGGCCTTTCCCTATAGTCAGATTGATGACTTCCCTAATTGTCATCATAGAACCTATATCCAATGACTGATGGAAGCAGATGCAGACACCCACAGCTTTACTACAATTTAAAAATTTGTTCTTTGAAAATTTCAAACATTGTATATAATGCACTCAAGCTACTTCCATCCCATCCCCACCCCCCCATTCATTCTCTCCTATCTCTTTCTCGGCACTGTGAGCACCCCTCCATACCGCTTTCTTTGTGAATTCATGTCTTTTGGTTTTATTTTGGTACCCACAAAGTTTAACCAGGGATATAGTGTGACCCAGAGTTTGGAACTATCCACGAGGGCCTGGTGGGCTCACCTGAGGGTACACACATGAAGGCAATGACTGTCCCTCCCTCAGAGTCACCTGTATCCCAAGGAGAGATATGGCTCCATAACCTCTCCCTGATCCATGAATAACTAACAACAGGCCTGACTTAAACATGTCTAGTGAAGGCAAACACAGCTATTGAGTATCATAAATGCAATATCTGTGTCCTCTCAGAAGACAGCAGTTCACAGCACTTATCCCTATTGATTCCTTCTCATGTCTTACCATGACCTCCTGTGCTATTCCCTGGGTCTCAGGGGGAGTGATGCAAATATCCTGTTTAGAACTGTGCACCCAACCATGTTGGGATTTTCTAACCTACTTTTATATTTCATGTGTAAAAAGCAAATATCACACCCCTACTTCATCTCCTCTCTAAGACAAAGAGCAACTACTGCTGCCTTTTTAACCTATAACTCTACAAGGTCAAAGACAACTATCAACTTAGATAAGTCTATAACATTTAAAAAGATGGAGAGGATAAAGTAAGAAGTCAGAACTAGGCTAGGATGAGATCCATAGACTCGGGCCATGCTGGCTAGAGAAATGAAATATGAGGAAGAAGAAAAGCAACAGGACTTGTCATTCTCTGGCTTTTAGTCTTTTAGAAATCATTACATGGCTCTGGGCCTAACTTTTTAGACCTATAAAATGGTGCACATGGCAGAGAAAACCCCAAAGAAAAACAATCAGAAAAGTACATTGCAGTTTATATGACTGCTAAGACTTTATAAACACCATAGATTTAGAAAGTATCTTGGGACAGTTTCGCATCCTCCTCCCTCCATCATCTGAAAATGAACTGAAAACTCTCAACACATAAAGGGCTGCCAAGCCTGATCTACATTTTATTTGTGTTCTTCTACTATTTCTTGTTCCTTTATTTTAATTCTGTATTATCCATTCATCATTCCACCTGCTTGTCCTAAAACAATATTCAAATGCCTTCGATTATAGAGATGCAAGTTTTATCAAGAAGACAATGTGACCACATCATTTAAACAGTTCTACGAAATGAAATCATTATTATCTCTGTGTCCTATTCACACCACCTCAATCATTTCCCTTGTAGTGAAGTGTCTATTCTAAGCTGGGTCACATGTTCTATTGTTACAGACATGGTACTCAACATTTTGCACTTTGCATTCTGTCAGAAATGCATCCTGTATTGCTCATCTCCATGATTATCAGTGCCATAATACCCTTTGTGCTGATGCACCATAATTTACAGAACAGTTTGCCAATTGTTGGACATTTAGCTTTTCTACACTGTTTGTTATTGTGGATGACGCTATAATGAGCATTCATTATATGTGCACATAGCTCTTGGCATCTAGTGAATTATATCACTACAATAAAAGAGAGATTCCCAGAAGTCAGTCTTTAGAGTCAAAGGACAAGAACCAATGAGGCAGAAAACAACAGATGGAAACATTCCTCCATTACTATAGATTATTTCCCCCCAAAATCATTATGCTAATTTATACCAGGCCAAAGGAATATACCCGTTTATACCATGCCCATATGATATGATAATTTACCTCATACCAGTGGGATGCTGATATCTTTTTCACCTGAAGGCTATACAATATTGTGCATTCTAATTTTGTTTTTCTTGACTCTTTGTTTGTAGAAAAATTTTAGACAAAAAATTAGAGACTAAAAATTATCATAATCTCTCCAACCAAAAATGATTAGTACGAAAGTTAATAATGGCTCTTTCTAATCTTTCCTCTATACATATGAGAAACTTTCCCCAAGGCTTAGATCATAGCCTAAGTTAAGCTCTCTTCTGCTATGCTTTGCTTTTACATACCAGTTTTCTCAAATCATTGAAACCATCAGTTTTAATAATACACAGCATCCCATTATCAGGACACCACTCTTAAAGATCCCTTAACTGGGGTTCCGGAACCAGGGGCTGTCTGTGGAGCTTGTCCCTACACACTCTGTAGCAGACAGAGATAAACTCGGTCTGCCAGGGTCCCCCCAGCTGCTGCTGAGGGATTTTGCACGACCATCCACCTTCAACGGACCAAACTGATAAGGACGGAGGACTCTGAAAGACAGTCTCAGACTCCGCCCAAAGGTGAGGTGGGTTCAGCAGGCCCCAGTGCCCGAATCCTTGCCAGGGAATATTGTGTTCTGGCTGGGTTCCGGTTCTGGGACCAAGGGCTGTCTGTGGAGCTTGTCCCTACACACTCTGTAGCACACAGATAAACTCGGTCTGCCAAGGTCCCCCCAGCTACTGCTGAGGGAATTTGCATGGCCACCTTCCTCCAACTGATCAATCAGAGAAGGATTGAAGACTTGAAAGCCAGTCCCCTGCCCAGAGACGAGGTAGAGATTGAGCAGACCTTTTATTAAGAGGTGACAGGAGACACACAAACCCGTGTGCCACAACTGACTAGGAGACACCTAATCGTGAACCACTGAAACCATGGGCAGACGCCAGTGCAAAAATATATATAATAATGTAAAGAACAACAAGACAACTCCAGAAGAAAGTGGCAGTCCTTCAACTACAATCCCTGAACTGAGCAATGAAGAGGAAACAGAAGGAAGCAACACCAAAAATTCCTTTATGATAATCATTGAAGCTCTCAAAGAAGATATGAAAAAATGCCTTAAAGAAATAGAAGAAAAAACAAACAAAAAATTGGAACAGATAAACAAATCTATGAAAGAAACATGCCAGGAACTAAAAACTGAAATAGAAGCAATAAAAAGGCACAAAATGAGTCAAAGATGGAAATAGAAAACCTGAAGAAAAAAGCTGGAACCACAGATACAAACAAACCTGCAGAGTTCAAGAGATGGAAGATAGAATCTCTGAAGTGGAAGACTCAGTAGCTCAAATAGATATATCGGTCAAAGAAAATACTAAAACCAAAAAAGCCATAACTCAAAATGTTCAGGAAATCTGGGACACCATAAAAAGACCTAATTTGAGAATAATAGCAATAGAAGAAGGAGAAGAATACCAGCTCAAAGGCACAGATAATGTTTTCAATAAAATCATAGAAGACAATTTCCCTAACCTGAAGAAGGAAATGCCTATAAAGATACAAGAAGCTTACAGAACACCAAATAAATATGACCCCCAAAAAAGTCAGCATGCCACACTATAATCAAACCACAAAACATACAGAACAAAGAAAAAATTTTAAGAGCTGCAAAAGAAAAGGGCCAACTTACATATAAAGGCAGACCCATCAGAATAATGCCTGACTATTCAATGGAAATGATGAAGGCTAGAAGGGCTTGGTCAGAAGTTATACAGACACTAAAAGAGCATGGCTGTCAAACTAGAATACAATACCCTGCAAAATTATCAATCACCATGGACGGAGTAAACAAGATATTTCATGACAAGGTCAGACTGAAAGAATATCTATCTACCAATCTAGCACTACAGAGAGTATTAGAGGGAAAACTCCAACCTAAGGACCCCAGATGCACCCATGAAACCACAAACAATCAATAATTCTACAAAGAAACTCCAGAGAAAGGAAATACAAACAAGTTACCACCAAAAAATGGCAGGAAATATCAAACAGTGGTCACTAATATCCCTTAATATCAATGGACTCAACTCTCCGATAAAACGTCACACACTAACAAGATGGATACAACAACAGAAGCAATCCTTCTGTTGCCTACAAGAAACACACCTAAACCACAAAGACAGACACAGGCTTAGAGTAAAGGGTTGGGAAAAGATTTTCCAGTCAAATGGTCCTAAGAAACAAGCAGGGGTTGCCATCCTAATTTCTAACAAAATAGACTTTAAGCTAAAAGCAATTGAAAGGAACCAAGATGGTCATTACTTATTCATCACAGGAAAAATTGGCCAAGAGGAAATTTCAATCCTGAATATTTATGCCCCTAAAATATGGGCACCTACCTATATAAAAGATACACTGCTAAAGTTTGAATCCCACATCAATTCTTATACCCTAATAGTGGGAGACTTCAATACCCCACTTTCAATCCTGGATAGGTCAACCAGACAGAGACTCAACAGAGAAATAAGGAGTCTAAAAGAGGTTATGATGCAAATGGATTCAATAGATATCTACAGAAGCTTCCACCCAAATACAAAGGAATATACATATGTCTTACCTCCTCGTGGAACTTTCTCCAAAATTGACCACATAATTGGTCATAAAGCAAATATCAATAGATACAAGAAAAGGAAAATATTCCCTTGTAACATATCAGACCTCCAGGGCCTAAAGTTAGAGTTAAACAACATCAAAAATCAAAGAAAGCCTACCAACTCATGGAAACTAAACATCACTCAGCTGAACCATCTCTGGGTTAAGAAAGAAATTAAGAAAGAAATCAAAGTCTTCCCAGGATTTAATGAAAATGAATCTACAACATATCCAAAATTGTGGGACACAATGAAAGCAGTCTTAAGAGGAAAATTCATAGCGCTAGATGCCTATATGAAAAAACTAGAGAAATCTCACAATAGAGACCTAACAGCTCAGCTGAAAGCCTTAGAACAATTAGAAGCGAACTCACCTAGAAGGAGTAGACGGCAGGAAATAATCAAACTTAGAGCTGAAATCAATACAATTGAAACAAAAAGAACAATACAAAGAATCAACGAATCTAAGAGTTGGTTGTTTGAGAAAGTCAACAAGATAGATAAGCCCTTAGCCAAACTAATCAAAAAACAGAGAGAGAGTGTTCAAATCAACAAAATCAGAAATGAAAAGGGGGACATAACAACAGACCCCCAGGAAATACAGACAATTATCAGATCATATTTTGAAAATCTGTATTCCACAAAAATGGAAAACCTCGAAAAAATGGACAGCTTTCTGGACAGGTACCATCAACCAAAATAAAATGAAGATCAGATTAGTTACCTAAACGGGCCTATAACCCTTAAGGAAGTTGAAGCTGTCATTAAAAGCCTTCCCAAAAATAAAAACTCTGGTCCAGATTGTTTCAGTGCCGAATTCTACCAGACATTCAAAGAAGAATTACTACCGTTACTCCTCAAACTATTTCACATAGTAGAAACTGAAGGAATATTGCCAAATTCCTTCTATGAGGCCACAATCACCCTAATACCTAAGCCACTCAAAGACACAACAAAGAAGGAGAATTATAGACCAATTTCCCTCATGAATATTGATGCTAAAATTCTCAACAAAATTTTAGCAAACTATATACAACAATGTATAAAAAATATCATCCAACATGACCAAATAGGCTTCATCCCAGAAATGCAGGGCTGGTTTAACATATGAAAAACTGTAAATGTTATCCATCATATAAGCAAATTAAAGGAACAAAACCACATGATCATATCCTTAGATGCTGAAAAAGCCTTTGACAAAATCCAACACTCCTTTATGATTAAAGCCCTGGAGAGATCAGGAATACAGAGAGAATAACTAAATATAATAAAGGCGATTTACAAGAAGCCGACAGCCAGTATCAAAGTTAATGGAGAAAAACTCAAAGCAATCCCACTAACATCAGGAACTAGACAAGGTTGTCCTCTCTCCCCTTATCTATTCAATATAGTTCTGAAGCAATAAGAGAAAGAAAGGAAATTAAGGGGATACAAATTGGAAAAGAACAAGTGAAGCTATCTCTATTTGCAGATGATATGATTGTATACATTAGTGACCCACAAAATTCTTCTAAGGAACTGCTACAGCTAATAAATACCTTCAGCAATGTAGCAGGATACAAGATTAACTCAAAGAAATCAGTAGCCCTTCTATACACTAAAGATAGTAGAACTGAAAAAGAAATAAGAGAAACATTACCGTTCATATTAGCTTTGATTAGGAGTAACTATAACCAACGAAGTAACAGACCTATTTGACAAAAATTTTAAATCATTGAAGAAAGAAATTGAAGAGGGTATCAGAAAATGGAAAGCTCTCCCATGTTCCTGCACAAAACTCAAATCGAAGTGGATCAAAGACCTCAACATAAACCCAGCCACTTTAAACTTGATAGAAAAGAAAGTAGGAAATACACTTCTACGAATTGGCACAGGCGACCACTTCCTAAATATAACACCAGTGGCACAGACAGTAAGAACAACAATCAATAAGTGGGATCTCCTGAAGCTAAGAAGCTTCTGCAAAGCCAAGGACACTGTCAATAGGACAAAACGCCAGCCTACAGAATGGGAAAAGATTTTCACCAACCCTACAAGTGATAGAGGACTGATCTCCAAGATATATAAAGAACTCAAGAATCTAGAGCCCAAACCTTGAATAACCCAATCAAAAAATGGGGTTCAGATCTAAAAAGGGAATTCTCAGTAGAGGAATTAAGAATGGCTGGAAGGCACCTGAAAAGGTGTTCATCATATTTAACCATCACAGAAATGCAAATCAAAACAACTTTGAGATACCACCTAACACCTGTTAGATTGGCTAAGATAAAAGGCACAGATGACAGCCTATGTTGGAGAGGATGAGGAGCAAGGGGAACACTCTTCCATTGTTGGTGGGAGTGTAAGCTTGTTCAGTCACTTTGGATTGCACTATGGCGGTTTCTCAGAAAATTGAGAATCAGTCTCCCCAAGGACCCAGCAATACAACTTCTGGGTGTATACTCTAATGATTCACAGTCATACTCCAAATGCATTAGCTCAACTATGTTCATAGCAGCGTTATTTGTAATAGCAAGAACCTGGAAACAATCTAGATGTCCCTCAACTAAAGAATGGATTAACAAACTGTGGTACATCTACACAATGGAGTACTACTCAGCAGTAAGAAAAAAATGATATCCTAAAATTTGCAGGCAAATGGATGGATTTGGAGAATATCCTACTGAGTGAGGTATCACAAACTCAGAAAGATAAGCATGGAATGTACTCACTCATTAATGGACTCTAAACAAACAAACCAACAAACAAACAAGAAAAAAGCAAAGCATGCCCAAACTGCAAGCCACAACTACTGAACAGCTTGGGATTAGAAACACCCTGGACTGACACCTTGGATCCCACTCCCCCTAGAGGAACACCTGACTCAGTCTTGAGGGAGCGGGGAGAAAACTGGATCTGCCAGGAGTGGAGACTGAACTAAGCAATAAATGGGGCAGTGGGACCATGGGACTGCCTGCAGCCTGCCCAGGGATGGGATGGGGATTTGTGGAGAAGAAAGAATGACCTGATGTGGTGGGAGGGGGGAGGGGATAGAAAAAGGATATACAAGGTTATAAAGTGTGACTTCTTTGTTCAAAATAATAATAATTTTTAAAAAATCCCCTAACAGTGACTCAAGAGTTGACTCAGTACTTATGACAGTTGTAAAGGACCCAAGTTCAGTTCCTAGTACCCACATGGAGATCACAGCAGCGTATATTTCCAGTTCCGTGGGATTTGATGTTCTCTTTTGACCTCTCAGGTCTCCTGTATCCATGTGGTTCACATATACTCAGGCATACATGTGAACACACACATTAAATAAATAAGTAGATAAATAAAAATAAGTAACTTTTTTTTGATGGTGAGTGGCCAGGTTGTGACAATAACTGTCATGTCTGTGTACTTCTGTATTATGACCACCCATCTATATATATCTGTATGAAACTGTCCTATATCTATAGTATGAACATCCACTGTATATTTCTGCATAATGGACATCTGAAATATGAACATTCCTCTGTATATACCTACATTATTAGTCCCCTTCTGTATATGTTTGTATTATTATCTTCATTTATTTACACAGCACAAGAAGCATGATGTAGGAAAACAAGATCAATTTTTTTGTCATTTCTAAACTCGAAAACCTGAAATTGGAGGCATTCTATACTATTCTTTTGTGTCTTTAGGAAGGCAGGCTTGGGATCCTATGAAGAGCACCAATGTTTGCCCAAGCAGTACTGATCTTCATTGTCAGCAGGGGGACTGGGGAGAGGTACTTAGGCTTCCACATCTACTTATTTAGAAGTCACCTTCTGCTGTCTGTCATCAAGGGCTCAGAACAACCAGACCTTCTTCAGATTGGGAGAAAATCCAAATAAAGAAAAAGGTACAGCCCCTCTTCCTACTTTGATGACTAACTCCAAATGTACACAGGAGTAGACATTCACTCTCAGGCCTGAGTGGAATAGGCTTTCTAGCCAGGACGTTAGAGAGCAGAGAGTCAGCTGAAGGGAGAACAGGGAAAGCAACTTCAGCAGAGACAGGAAGGGAGAGGCATAGAAGCAATGTCCAGGGACAACAGCGGTGTGTCCTGGGGCAGCAGGATAGAGGTTGGGTCACTGCTCGACTGAATAGATGCTGAATTTCATTTAGCTCTTGATCTTGGTTCCCCAACCTTCATATTGACGTTATGAGTTTCCTAACACCCAGCCTTCTGAAAACCCCCTTTCTGTTTCAGTACTTGTTTTTGAGATTTCTAGAATTGTGGCAAGAACCAAATAGGGTAAGTGCAATCCACCAGGCACATAAAGACAGCAAGCAACCACGATCTCATTTACGCATGGAACTTCTAGAAATAGGATTCCTGGAAGCAGAGACTAAAGGAATAGCTACAGAGTCCAAGGCTAGGCTGGGGGTCTAGGAAAACATTAAAGGGAGCAAAACTTCAGTTACACAGAAAGAATGAAATCCAAGGATCTATTATTCAGCACAGTGCCTGTGGTTAATAACAGTTTAGTATCTTCTTGACAATAGCTGGGGAGGGGGTTTTGACTGCTTTAACACATATCCAAAACTGATATATTCATATGTTAATTGGTTCAGTTTGCTCATTCTTCGTGGTATGTATCATGATGTGGGCTGAGGATGAAGCTTCATGACAGAGTACCTTCTCAGCATGAACAAGGCTCTAGGTGTAGTCTTTGACACAAATACATAATTAAATAAATATATACATATATATCATAATAAGTACATATAATATTTATTTATAAAGCAAAGTAATTATTTTTTTTAAAGAGCTTTGGACCTGTAGATACTCAAGAAAACATGGGCAGGTATTGTGGAGGCGCACTTAGCTCAGTTCATAACAGTTGTGTTGTTCCTACTATTAAGTGACATGGACAGTTAGTAGTCCTTGCCAGGACTGTGGAAGCACATTGTCTAGCTCCTACCAGCTTTCTGCTTCTAATTCTTACCCACTGGATAGCCTTGAGCAAGTTAGTTAACATCTTTTTTCCCTTCAGTTTTCCCCTGGAGATATGAACATAATATTAATAATGCCACCTATCTTTTTAGTTACTAGAAGATTGAACTGAGGAATTAATACTTAGAAAAGTGTCTGTTCCCAGTGAAGTCATCATAAGGACCCAGGGTCACATTTTGCCATTCATACATGTACATGTCTGTGCATACTTGGGTATGCAGCTGCATCTGTGCATGCAGGGAAGCATGCACGTGCTTGTTCATGCATGTGGAGGCTGGTAAGAACCTAAGGTGTCATTTCTAAGTCATCATTTTTCTTGTTTGGTAGATTGGTTGATTTTGTTTTGTTTTAAAACAAGGTCTCAGCTTTACTTCACTGACTAGAATGACTTGCTCAGTGAGCCCCATGGATCCTCTTGTCTCCTCCTCCCCGACTGAGATGTATGCCACCGTGTCTGCCTTTCTTACATGAGTGACACAGAATAAACTTGGGTCCTCAAGCACTTTACCAGTCCATCTCCCCAGCTCTGCCAGGTGTCATGACTGTGGCAGCCCAATCTCTATTCTATCCCAAAGCAATCTCAGAAGCTGTGAAATCCTTACAGTGCACATTTGAAAGCTGGTCTCAGAAGGCACCCTCTGAAAGATCCCACAACCAGCCAGTCCCAACTCTCCAGGTCTCCAGGCCAGCTCTCTGCATAAGTCTTGTTCCTCTTAGACCTCTTAGAGTAAGGGAGGAGTGTTCTAATAATGGTTTGTGAACTAGTAGTGACAAATTCATTTATGAATAAGTGAAATTCATCTGAACCAGAATCCATTGAGGAAGACAGGATCTAACAGTTACTGACCAACCTCTATATGTCATTTAATCTTTATATCACAGCAATTATGCTGCCTGTTCTGACAGTGAAGAACTCAAGGCTCAGGGGGGCTTAGGATTACTCAAAGCCCCCCACCCCCATCCCAATTTCCCAAGCTGAAGAACAGCTGGTACTGGCCACCAACCACTACCCTTTGGCCCAGCTCAGATTTGCAAGGGGACATCTCCTGCATTGTTTCTGCCTGCTCACCTCCCCATTCCCATTATCCCCCCCACTAAAGTGTGCAAAGAGGTTATTTTTGTTACTAAATTGGCATTTGAAATCCAGAGATTAAATAAACAAACGTGTGACCAGTTTACTGGGAGGGCTTGCAGGCCACCAGCAGGGGCCTCAGCCGGCCTCCAGATTGGAGCCATTTGACTGGGGCTGGCTGACAAAAGCTGTGCTCAGTGTCCTGTTTATACAATGAATCTATAATGTAATTTCACGAGCTTCTGAAATACACTGAGAAGCATACGAGGACTGGGAGCCCAGCCTAATCCATATGAAACAGGTTGGAAATGTGCCTAGTAAACTCGTACAGAGAGCCAGCTTCAGAGAGCACCTTCCGCTCTAAGGGGTTATCATGGATCAAGGGGGTGTGGCCCAGTAAAGAGGTTGCTCATCTCTAGACAGGCATAGGATTTATTACAATTTATAGATGTCTCCAAGCCTTGTCTTCCTGAAAAAAAAAAGTGGTGTTTATGGCTGTGAGACAGATGGCAGACACCCTAGAAGTTCTAATCCTTAAAGCAAGATTTGGTAAGAACCATGTTAGTCGTGGTCACCCAAGAAAAGATTTTGCTTTCTACCTCTGGCTGTTCTTGGTCTGTGATTTTTGATTATACCTGTTTACTCTCCCAACAAACATTGCACAGCACCTCCTCCAGGTCAGCCTCTAGGCTAGCTGCTTTAGATACGACCATCCAATAAGAAAACCTGTGCAATAATTCAGTATATGTATCAGGCAGGTTATATGGGCCAAGTAGTGTTTTGTAGTCCAGGATGCAGTACCATTAGCATGAGTCCCTAATTCTATAACAATAGACAAGGTAAGCCCCATGTGTGATGGTCTGTGCTTAGGAGAAAGATACACAGGCAAGGAGATATCAAATATCCATCTACATATCCAGAAATCTCAATATCCCATGAAGCACTTCACAGAGGTGGAAACTGAGGCTTGGAAAGGTCAAGTCCTATAATGCCAGTTATGAGAGTAAAGGCACTTTCAGGCAAGCTATTTCCTGCACAATCACATGTGCCAGGTGGAATACAGTGCAATCTCCATGAGGAGAGGGACAGTGCTATGGTAACTACTCTGTCCAATCTGATACATGATAAACAGTTAACACGAGGAAAATCATTCTAAGCACCAGGCGATAGGCACTAGGAGGGGTCTCTTCCCATCCTCATTTGTATCATATACTGTGCTTCATTGTACAGGTGAGAAGAGATACTCAGAGAGGCCAAGCAAACTGCCCAAGATCACATAGTAAAGACAGCATCAGTTCAAGTGCAGGTTGCTCATTTAAGCCAGGTGACTGGTACTCAACTCATATAGCACACTGAGATGGGGGAAGCTGATGATGGAAATTCCTTAACTCAGGGTCAAGGCAGCATAGAATTTGAAAGAACTTGATCTGAGGTTCAACAGCAATGGCAAAGCCCTGGCTTTCAGCGGTCTGAATTACTGGAAATAATTACCCACTTAGCCTTGTGCTGGACCCACTGCCTCTCTGGGCTGCAGTGCCTCTGAATGGAGGTGACACTCCCTCCTGTTTGTTGCAAATGCAGGATTCCTTCACACAAAGCCCACTTCTCTCCTGGGTTCTAATTGGCTTCTTCCCTTAAGGATAGAGTCCATGTGATCCATGGAGCCAGGCCTAGACTTGGTATCAGAAATACACAAGTTCAAACCCCGCTTTTTGTCTCCTTTCAGACAGACCTCTTTTGTTTTTTAATTTTACACAGACATGCAATCTTGGTCATAACCATCCCTACTTCCCCGTTCCACCTTCGCCTAGCATCCCCCAAACAACAGCCCTCCCATCCATCTTCATGTCTTTTCTCATTTTATATGTGCGCATGCACGTGCACCCATACACACACACACAATCTACTAAATCCAATTAATTCTACCCATGAGCACATGTGTGTGGGGTCATCCATAAGGACACAAGTAACCTACCCCTGATGCCACCCAAAGAATGGTGACTCTTTTTCCCTCCTTAGCCCTTGACTACTATTATTTCCTGAGCTAGAGTAAAGCATTAGAAGTGCTCTTCTCCATATCTGGACTTTATGGAGGATGTATGTGGGTAACCACTGCTTCTCTGAGTTCACCGATGTAACAGCCATGTCATATCTAGAGGCCAGTCTTCCACAGTACCTACCCACCCTCAGCTCTTACATTCTTCCCATCCCTGCCTCCAGTGTTCCCTATACCTTATGGTAAAAGTCGATACAGATGTCCCATCTGTGACTGAACACTCAGCTACTCATTCTCAGCACTTGTATTCTGTTTTTGTTTCTATATTTCTCAGCATCATTGAGCTTTCTCTACATGGACTTTAGAGACATCTCTGCCTCTTGACAGCTCTTCAAACCCGCATAAGTTTGTTTCTCCATACAGGCCCTTCCTGTACCCCTTCCCCTGGCTTCCCCAGGAAGAGTTAAATCCTCCATCCAGTACCTTGTACTTCAAATCCACTCACCAGATGCTGGTCCCAGCATCTCTAGGCTTTCCCTCATCTGACAGACTGGAAACTCCAAGAAGTTTACAGCACATAGCATGGGCCACTCCACTGTATTTCATCAGTGAGCACTCTATTTGTTCACAGAATGGGCCACAAACTGTTTTGGGGTGGAGGATGCAGCACTTAAAATAGTGAGCATGAGTCCTGCTTGGCTGCTTCAGTGGGGGAAGGTAAGCCTCATGCATAATGATGGGAGGGCTGAGGAGAAAGATACAGGGGCAGCCAACAAACCCTTGTGGAGAGGTGTAAGAGGTAAGTTAATTAGAGCCCCTGTTAATGTGCATTTGGACATTCCATTCACAGGGCCACTCTCATTCTATTTAGTGGCCTCTTCTGCATTTGAGGTCTAAAAACATACTTGGAACACAAGGTCATTACAAATTTTTGCAGTTAAGAACCACAGCTGGGATTTTGTTCTGACTTCCACCAATTTCCTACTTTGAGTCTGAACAAAGTTACTCAGCTTCCCTGAGCCTCCAATTTACCTGTGTTAAAGAGAAAATAATATTTAGCTAATGTGGTTTTTCAGGCTTAAATAAGATGAAGAACATTATATTCATCATTTAATAAAGGGTCATCATTAGTCTCAGTCTTGTCATTATTATTAGACCAGAGTCTTGAGAATTTGGAACATATAACACATACACACACACACATACACACACTGCTACATTTACATTTAATCACAAAGACATCTTAGACTCCCCATCCCAAACCCTTAGCAACAGAACACATTAAGATCCCTGAAGCCCTAAGCTAGTTATCACCCCCTCCCCATTTTACAAACAAAAACCAGAGCCCCGGAGAGTTCATGGGCCCTTAACAATATGGCAGGCAAAGTGAGGCAGGGTATCAATTCCAGTCAAGACTGTAGTAAAATAGACTCCTAGGTGCAGACTCGAAATTCATTGTAAACTCTCCTTCACCAAGTATACGGGAGCTGCCCAGCTCTCCCCTAGGGTTACATCATGAAAAGATGTAAATAGACCAGGTAAGTGAACATGTGTCCTGCCTGCCCTTCACTGCACAGCCTCCCTTTGTGTGAAAGAAGAGTCATTCTCTCCAACTGTCTGCAGAAAGGCTGCTGGCCCCACCCTCCTCATTGACCTGCTTGGAAGTTTCAGACAAGCCACTATCATACCTGGTCGCCGTGTTTCCTTCATATGTCAAGTGGGACAGTATGATGTGCTTTGCCAGGCTGTTGTGAGAAACTGAACCATAATATCTATCAAAAGTGGCTCTCAGAAGTGGTACCTGCTATGATCACCAGATTGAAAACATTAAAGGAGTGCACATGGTCCCTGAAGAGGGACAGGAATGCACAGAACTCAGCACACAAAGGCTTGCCAAGTCCTGCAGGTACCTGATTTAATGAATAACTGAGTATGCCTGGGTAATGAGCATAGTGATTGTTTTATGTAAATAACGCTCCCAAGGAGCTTGTAAACAATTTCTTGTCTCAAGAAAACATGACCCCAGAGAGCTTGTTTACATCATCAATTTCTTCAACTTTTCTTCTATGTCCTTCACAGAGGAGCATTTGGCCCAGGTAGGAAGAAATTATGACAAACCCATAATTGCAGTCCCTGGGCTCAGTGGTGTCAAATGGGATCCCTGGAGTTTATAGAGAGGGCTCTACCTCAAGAGAAATCCTCCCTTTTCTTTCTACAATGTTCTGGGTCAAAACTGGGGTTAGGAGATGGTCAGAAGATATTTGATGGAATTGTACTTAGAGATGAAATGGAATGAAATGAATTTTAGGTTAAGAAATAATTTTAGGTTAAGCAAAATAAGAAATATAATGTATTACTGAGGTAATGCTTTATCAGCTAGAAAATGTAGCATGTTGCTGAGTCAACTGGAACCACAGCAGTTGTCAGAAAGGTAGGATCTCAAGCACATTTGTCTGTAAGAAGCTGCCCACCCAAGAAAACTCCTTTAGGTCTTGATCTGTGCATCACTTACTCCTCCACTGATATGATAAAATACCATGAAATACCAAAAGCAACATGGGAAAAAAAAGGTTTATCTTGATTTACAGTCCCAAAAGTGCAGTCTATTAGGGTCGGAAAGACATGTCAAAGTCAGGACAAGCATGGAAGCAATAATATCAAGAAGTGAGCTGATCACACTTTTATTCACACAGGAACAGAGAGAAAGGACAGCAAGTGAGGCTACCAGACTATCTATACTGCAAGTTCACCCACAGTAATATACTTCCTCCAGAAAAGCTCTGTCTCCTAAAGGTTCCTTAGCCTTCCAAAACAGTGCCACAAAACAGCACCACCAACTGAGGCCAAACATTAAAACACATGAGCCCAAGTAGACGACATTTCTGATTCAGATAACCACACTCTACATCTCCTTACATATTGCAATGCAATTGACTGGTGCTGCTCTTTGGACACAGAAGATACTAAGGTTACCTATATACATATTGAGAAATAGCTTGGTGCATCTACACACTGTACCACTGAGCCTATCCCAGAAACTTTATTAGTTGGTATCCTCCTAAAGAGCTACTGACCTGGAAAAATCTACCCAAAGTATTTTACTTTTAACTAATTAAAGAGGTAGATAGTCTATGAATCATGAGCTATTATCTTCCTTTCCTTTCCAAATGGATGTTAAATTAAAGTTTAAAGGTTGGAAGTATAAGACTCTGGAATTCATCTCAAGCCTTAAGAAAAACAATGAATGCATGTGAGCCATGTAAGCTGAAAGAGCATCTGACTTTCAAGAGTTAAGTTCCTGATTGTCAAAGACTGGTATGAGTAACCATCCTATTATGTACAGCCTCACCAGGTTTGAAGCTATAGCACCTTTTCTTTTCTTTTCTTTTTTTGCCCCAGCCCGTCCCTTCCCTCCTATCACCTGGCCAGTTTAGCTATCCAGCATCCCTTTCCTACCTTGTAGATTCCAACACACACCTGGAATTTAACACAGCATATTTAGCACAATAATCAGTAATAATTGGTACACAACTTTGCCTTCTTCATTGAACAGTGAGGTTGTTAAGGTTCAGTCTATGGTTTAATCACATACATATTCTCAAAATCTAGTACAGTGTGTGTCACAAGTAGAATGGCAATAAATATCCCTGCGTGTATATCAGAGTCTTTGTGACCATTTATTTGCGGTAATGGCTCAACTAAAGGCCTTCCTTTTGTGTCAAGAATTCCTGTTGAAATTTGTGTGATGAGATGGCTGGTGTCCAAAACTCTGCAGAAGTTGTGGACCAGTTGATGTGTCTGGTCCAGGAGACAACCAGAATGACATAATTAGGAGACTGATTACCTCCAGCCATATTAATAAGTAGGTAAATATATTGGGGATATTATGAACCAGAGGCTTGCCATCAGAGAAGGTAATTTTAAAATGCAAGAACAAAGAAGGCTAAAATGAAGTCTGTGCTATAAAAATAGGGCAGAAAACACTGGTGTAGACTTAAAATTTAGATCAAGAGTTTAGGCTAGATATGAGATAGATGAATGGATGGATGGATACATGGATACTGAAACAGATAGATGATAGATAGACAGACAGATAGATTGATAGATAGATAGATAATAGGTAGGTAGATGGATGATGGAATGGACAGACAGACAGATGGATAGATGGGTGAGTGGATGGATATATAGATAATAGGGAGCTTTAGAGCTGTGTGTATATATTTATATACTGATGGCATGTCAATACATGTATAATATCTACCTCTGCCATTTACAGGATTTCAAAAAAATGACATTCTTGCAGAAATGTGAGAACAAAATGGCCAAATCTTTGTTTTTCAAATGCCCTTTCTTACTAAGAAGAACCAAAGACCTCTGAAGAGCTGCATGGTTTTAGGAATGGTGAAGGGGTAATCAAGTACAAGATAAACCTCAACTGTCTTGCATCCAAGAGTGAAAGCATGTTCAGAACCATACTGGAACCAGACAGAAGGGGCTCCAGTTGTATTACGTTTCTGATCCAGATTTTGGGGCCAACCCAGAGGTTTGGACCCACTCTCAGCCCCACAGCCACTTAGACTCAAATAATCATACAGACACTTACACTAATTTTATGCTGATTGACCTAAGGCATATAACTTGCTAACTCCTTCATCTTAACTTAACCCATGATTCTTGTCTTGTTCAGCCATGTGGTTCAGTACCTTTTCTCAGCAGCATTTCAACTTCTTTCCTCTGTGTCTCCTGGCATTCCTGTGGCATCTCTGCTCTGCTCTGAGATATTCCCAGAGTTTTCTTAGTCTAGTAGCCCCTCCCACACTTTCTGTCTGCCTGTGGCCAATCAGCTTTATATTAAACCAGTAAGAGGGACACATATTTACAATGTACCATAATCCCACTACAGGCTCCCACTAGGAAAATCTGAGACAGCTTCATCATTAAGTAAATAATAACAATAACAGATTCTAACTAATTAAGTAACATAGGAATCCATGGATTCAATACCAGTATTAAGGAGCACAAGAGAAAGAAGAAAGACTTAACTGCTAATGATGGAATACCAACAAGTAAGTCTGGAAGGAATGATAGAAACAGGACAGTGCTTTCTAGTAACCATCAATGTTGAGGCTTATTTAAGTAGGAGTTACTAAGGGATGCTAAGGCTGGTGGCTAGAGGATTATGATGAATAGGACACAGGTATAATCTTGAAATACTTCATCACAAAGTGCTAATTGCCAAAGGAAGAAAATTGTTGTTTGGTGGAAAAACCTAGATGTCACCAATGTGCCCTTGTTAAAAAAATAAAAAGTAAAGTAAGTAGACTTGACTGGTAGTCAAACTCCAGCTGCAGCAATCACTAATCCTTGGGATAACATCTCTCTTTGTGCTTCAGTTTTCTTTCTCTGTATAGAGCATGCTCATGGTCCCCATCCCTAAAGGGTCATATTGCAACTAATGCGTTAAGCCATTTTTTTTAAAAAAAGGAAATATCCTGTGATCTGTGAAAAACTCTCAGTGAGCATTAGCTATTACAATTGTTACACATAAAGAAATTCAGACAGCTCAAACCCGACTCTCCTTAATTTTTCTAGGGAATCTAGAAACCATTTCTGCGAACCTAGAAGTTGTCAAAATTCTATTTCATTTGCATTTCTCTGCAATTCTCTTTCACATTTCCACAGATAGTAGCAAAAGTACACATAGTGAGCAGAAATTAGGTTTCCCATTGGTCCTGCTTTATGGTGCAGGAGAACCTTGAGTTACAGATAGTGGCATCATTAGTAAACATCACATATGGATTTTGAGATCTAGTGTCTGGTTCCAAAGACCCAGTGGCTTCCAGAGCCTAAACTTGACTCTTGGAAGCAGACTTCATTGCCGTGGATCCACTGAGTGGCCTAGAAAAGATGTCCATAGCTGAGAAGGTAGTTCTAAATGTAAACCTTATATAGAGAAAGTTCTGACAAGTTCTTTACACAATACCTTCCAAATACATTACACCATAGACTAGAAAAGACAGAAAAGGTTATAACAGAGACTCAGAGACTTATAAACAAGGATTAGAGGCAAGGGCTGACATTAGCTAGTAACCCTCTAAAGGTCAAGTCAAGGAGAATGTTAGTCAAGTAGGATAAACTATGGGTTAAAAGTTCTGTTTGTTGTCACCTCATGTTGTCATCTGGAAAAGGAGGCTTATTACAGAAGGTATTAGGGGTAAAATAAACCACTCTCAGGCTAGAATAAAAAGATGTCCCTTCCCTAAATTACAGTGTCCCTTAGGCACTCCTACAGTAATGAGTAGCAGCCACAGCTAACTGCACACTTGGCACCAAAGAGCTATAGAAGAATAGAGTTTACCATCAAAGAAAAACACTTCTGAAGTTTACAACCACACCACAAGAACACAAGGATACAATACTACATGGATCAGGAGACCACCATCTTCTCCAAGCCCACCACAGCCTTACTAGGACCATCTGTACACACTTCCATTCTTGCCTTCCTCCTGTTCCCTGGGAAAGCTAAAGCTCATGTATCTGCAGTTAGCAGAAGCCCCAACTAACTGGATTCGCTGCTGGAACAAAAGATAGATGTGACGTTAACAGTTCATTGAGCTGTGAGATGAACAAGATGGGTGTTGAAAAGGAAACCTGAGCCGAGAGTACATTTCCAGTGTTAATAAAGCTTCTCTTTTGTTGTGTGTTTCCGAACACTGACTTCAGGATGGGAGCCATCAGTTTCCTCCTAGAATTAGATAGGTCTGCAGATTTAAGGCATCTGAGAGCATCACTCTGCCCTAATAATGGACAGTGCAAGGTGCTGTGTCAGGAGCCTGCCCTCATCTTTAGCTCTGACTGTAATGATTTTGCTGGCTTAGCAAAGCATATGCCTGTTGTTTACCTAGAGAATGCCCACATGGATAGCAGCCCACCAAGGGAACCAGCAAATGCCAATAATTAGAATGGTGCATCTGCTTATAACCATGCTTACCAAGGCAATGCCACCAACAGAGACAAGATAGAAGCAACCTGTATGCCTAACAGCTGATGATTAGTGAATTAGATGATGGTGGGGGAAGAAAAACACATGGTAGCACTCTGTATTCCTTCAAGAGTATGGTGCAAACACATATTTGTTGACACAGAACTTTGGCCATGATTTATTACAATGTATTAAAAAAGCAAGATCTATAACAGTATGTGTAACATGATCCCATGTGTATAATAAGTATCATTTTTAAAAAAAAAAAAAAAGAAGAAGGAAGGTAGAGAGATGGCTCAGTGGTTGATCACTTCTTACTCTTGCAGAGGCTCTGGATTTCCATAACAGCTCACAAATGTCTTCAGTTTCAGGGGATCTGATGGCCTCTTCTGGCTTTCACAGGCACAACATGTATGAGATGCACATACATACCTACAAGCAAGGACACATAAAATAAAATAAAATAAAAAGTACAAATAAAGGTATAAAAAAAGTTGTGGTTCTATATTTAACAGATGCAATCTGCTACATTAAAAGTCTGATTCTCCCAAACCCAAGTAGAATGACAAATACAGTGATGCACACTTGTAAGGTAAGTGCTGGAGAAGTAGAAACACTATTTCTGTGTCCCTGGGACACACACTAGTCAGCTAGCCTAACCTAATTGACAAGCTCTAATATATAGAGAGAACCTGTCAATTCTCTCATTCATATTCATTCTCTCTCTCTCTCTCTCTCTCTCTCTCTCTCTCTCTCTCTCTCTCTCTCTCTCCCTCCCTCTCTCCCTCTCTCTCCCCCTCCCACTCAGAAGTCTAAATCTTGGAAAGTTTGAGACACATGCCTGGGCCATGTTGATACCCAGATCTGTGGGACTTCAGACCCTCTCTGATCAGCACACAAGCCAGCTCAGCTGCCAGTCCAGCTGCTCCAATGGCCCTGTAAATGAAGAGCAGATGTTACTCCATAGCCATCCTATTGTCCCCACTGCTCTCTTGGGCCAGCCAAAGAAAACAAATGGCTTCTGCTTTGTCCACTCATAAAGCCATATGGGCCATCCTTCCTAAGCTCCTATTGCCTCATCTAAACAGAAAGAGCGAATGTTCAGGGACAGATAATCTTTTTTTCCCCTTGTCTAGGTTCAATATGTAATTCATTCACAAATGTGATTTCAGGCACTCTTTAGACATGTCACATGTCAATCACCTTGCTGTTGAACAAGATGTAGGAAAATGGTTGAATGCAGTGTCCTTTACAGCCATGTCATCATTGAGGGCTTCATCATTAGCCAAAGCAGGAGAGGGCACCTAGCCGAAGACTTCAGAGGATCCAGTGAAGACTTCAGTTACCCTAGTTGGCAAGTCTTGTTCTAGCAATCTGTGTCCATGCTTGACACAGTGAGAAATGAACTTCCTAGCTGAGTAACTAAAAAGTAACTTCTTGAAAAGTGAGCTCAGAGGTGAGTCTTTGGTCATTTGGTGTGGGCTGAGAACATCCCTGGAAGAAGAAACAAAGTGAGACATTGGGAAGAAGAGTGACATCAGAGATGCAGTGGAATAATGCACATAGTGACTGTACTGAAAAGTGGGCAAAGCAAAAAAACAAGACAGAATGGACACAGAGTTCCATGAGCATCAGGTCCCAGATCTCAGACACATTCCAAGGGAAATGGATGCCCTAGGATTCTGTTCTGGGAGTACCCTGGTCTAAGCCCTTCTTTGGCATTTCTAATGCAGGCAAGAGGAGTCACAGGGGAAGACAGCCCAGAAGCAGAGAAATCATTAGGGAATATAGCAAAGTCCAGAAAATACAGATGAGAGGGGTGCAAAGGAAATGATGTGTATCACCAAGAGCAATGTTGAGAGGTACTTTAGGAGGTAAAGGGGTGCGACCATGTGACAGTATATAGAGAATGAAGGCAAAGAGGAGTGACATTTGATGCTGATTGGGGATGGCACTGAAAACTGCAGTGAGGCAACCAGCAAGTGCAGCAGATTCATTCAGAGGAAGGCATTGAGTAGCCAGTGGGTGCAATAGAGCATCAGGTCAAAGAGAAAAGGTGGATGGGCACTAAAGACTAGAAGGAGGCTGAGTCCACCTTCCTCTGAGATTCCCTCAGTGCTGACACACTGGAATCATCTTCTACACTACTCCCCTAGTATCCGTTCTCTCCAAAATTCAGTGTCCAGCCAGCCAGCCAGCCATCCCAGGAGGCTGAAGGGTGGTGACAAAATTCATTCCAACCCTCCTTCTGCTCTGCTCGTTCTCTCTCCTCTTTATGGCAATGTTCCTCAAGTGCAGCCGGCATGATATTTTATGAAGAGGTAAAAGAGAATTGGCAGCACCCCAGAGTTCTTTTTTATTCTTCATCATATGGTTTGTGAAAATTCCACCCATGTACTTTCTAGACCCCTTTAAGAGGCATTGCTCATCTGTCCTTATCTACCTCTAGCCTCTCCTCATACTATAACTCTCCCCTCTGCTCTGCCTCTGCATGGATTTCTTCCTCTTCCTTTGTTTCTGTGTCTCTCCCAAGCTACCCCTCGATTTCAGATTTCTCTATTTCCCTTAGTATCAGTGCATTTTCTACATTACATATAATCTGTAATATATTTGTATTCTCTCTCTCTCTCTCTCTCTCTCTCTCTCTCTCTCTCTCTCTCTCTCTCCCTCATTTGACCCAGGTCCACCTTTCTCCAACAATAAAAGAATAGACAGGATAGGAGAACTATGAAAAAGACCCATTTTCTTGATAGGGAACTGGAGTTGAACACATCTGTAGCCTGAGTTTGCAACTAGTCTAAACCTGACAACTTATATGTGAACTTGAAGGCACTCTGACACTATTAAGTAGAACATGGTAGAAACAGAAGGGTCTAGAGGCTTAGTGATCATCCACACTAGGCTGGACTTTTGGGTATCATCCATGCCCCTGAAGAGAATCCCTGCCTTTCTGAAATCCCATAAACTCACTGTTTCATATCTCTTCAAGAAAAGTCACACAATATACCCAGAGAGAACAGCTCTGAAGGAGTTATCTAGACCTATCACTTGTGGGGAATCTTATATTTGCTAGAAACCTAAAGCATGAATTTTAGTTGGTATTTAATGAAAACTCAGAGCCAAATATTAGGAAAAAGCTGGGACATCAGAGAGAGGAAACAGACCACAGTTAATTCTCACCCAGCCAACCTTTCAGGCCAAACAGGATAAAAGCTATCTTCAAGAGTCTGTCTGGTTGGTTGCTCCTGCAGAATACCTCAATGTCTGCCTACCCTGCCTTAAATATCTTCTTCTGGATTTAACTCTGCATCATAATCCTAGAGTTAGGATTAAAGGTGTGAGATGCTACTGTTGTGTTTTTAGGCTTTGAACTCACAGAAATACAGAAAGCTCTCTGTCTCCTGCATAATGGGATTAAAGGCATAGGTCACAAGTGGGTCATTGCCATCCTGGAATTAAAGGCATGAGTTACCACTCTCTGACCCTCATGATTTGACTTGACTGTGATTTTTTCTATGATATTTTTTAAAATTTGAAATATATCACTATAGAAACCAAATCCTTGTTTGTTCCACTCTTCTTTACCTGGACAGAGGATAATAGAGGCAGGAGATAGGTACCCAAGTCACCAGGTTTGGGGGCCATATCAGACTATATCCATAGCAGCCCTCAATTCAAATGCTGAAAGGTCCTCACACATCTTATAAAATATAAGTGCAACATGGTATCTTAGTCTTGAGAACATCATTTCCCCTCCCACAGGACTCCTCCTGTGCAACTGAGCATTTGGGCAACACCTAATTTCCTTCCATGCAGGTTCACAGCCCAGTGGCTGTTTTCCTGGTTCTGCCATTTGTCTTAAGAGTGACACTCTCAGGAGTCCTCTATCCCATGCCTTGGCTTACTTGACCTGATGGCATTGCAAGTTTCCTTTTATATGTGTATATGTGGGTACCAGTGGTATGCATACATGCATGCTTGTGAGGCCAGAGGTCATCCTTAGGTATGCTTCCTCAGAAGCCATCCCCTTGGTTCTTTTGTTTTATTTTGTAAGATAGGATAGCTTACTGGGGAATGGGATTGCCAATTAGGCTAGGCTGGGTAACTCTCAAACTTCTGGGATCATCCTACCTCTGTTTCTCCAGAGTTGAGGTCACAAGCATGCACTACCACATCTAGCTTTTCATGTGTTTGTCGTAGATGTTAACTTGAGTCCCATGATTGGCCAACAAACACTTTACCAAAGGAGTCGTCTCTCCAGCCCTCACATGACAATTTTCTAGACAAAGGCAAGAGAAATGAAAGATAAAAAATATCACAATAGAAAGGATAAAAAGAAGAAGGGGGCGAGTGCAGGATAGAGGCTCAGTGGTTAAGAACACTGGCTGCTCTTTCAGAGGACCCTGGCTCAATTCTCAGTCCCTACATGACAGCTCCTCTGTAGTTCCTATTCCAGAGGATCTGATGCCCTTATATAGACATACCCGCAGGCAAAACACAAATGTACAGAAAATAAAAATAAATAATTTTTTTTAAGGGAGGGAAAAGAGAGTGAGAAGTAAAAAGGAGAGTGAAAAGGAAAGAAGACAGCCCTGTGGGGTGGAGGGAAAGTTACAGATGAGGGCAATTATTTCCATGCTAAGCTGCTGCTCATTGAAGTGCTTCGAGCAGCTTCCCCAGGTGCGGGAGGCTTTATGGAGTTCGATGATATACAATGCACACCACATGCCCATGATAGATGGCCTACTCCAGGTTACAGTCACACCTAGGGCTGGCTGTGTGATTTAGGACTGCTCCCTGGAGACTCCAACTGGTGTGGGCTGGTGGCAAAGTCCATTTGATGTTTGGAATAGTGTGTGAGACAGGAAAAATGGCAGGTGGCTGATTTCCAGAATGGGACCACAGAGCAACACAAGTATAGCTTCTCTCAGGCAGCTTCTCTTTGTCTTGCCAAAGGGCTCTTTCTCCAGATGCAGAGATACACACTCCTCAGCTTATGGTCCAGGTGTTGGTTATTAGACTACAGTGGGGATTTCTGCTCTTTAAGGGTCTGAGCCTGATCAATCTAAAGATTATGTATTCACTTCACAAATATTGACTGACATTCTACTATAAATCAGGCACTGTGGCTGCGCACTGAGGTCACAACAGAGACAAAGAGAAATCATTTCTGTCCTCACATCTAGAAAGAAGATACTCTACACAAGCAGTCATGTAAAATGGTGGTAAGCCATGCCAGATTGTTGGTAGCAGGTGACAAGAGAGAAAACCTACTTTAAAGAGACTTGTTAGATAGAGCCACCCTCAATGGGAGCATTGAGTTGAGATTCAAAGAAAATGGTCCAGTTCTATAGGCAGCAGTAAAGACCTTCAAGGAATGGGGAGATTTGAGTGCAAGGCTCTTGGGGTAGATGAGAGTGTGAGACCCATGGAAGACTAAGTCAAAACAGAGTGCAGGAATATGATAAGATCAGAATTGAGGCTGAAAAGGGATCATTCAGCAGCCTGACCTTCATTCTGCCTGGAGTGAGACAAATTTTTAGAATGCCTGTTGAAATAGACTTGAAGGGAACAATGTCCTGTGGTTGTTGGGTGGTCAGTCAGATGAGCACTTCCTCCTGCACAGACATGCATGAGACAGTTTTCTATCTCATTTCCACTTGGGACAAAAGACATACATAATTGTATGAATAGATGTCTGTTCCCATTAGATACCTCAGATGCCCAGAAAAATTGTGTAGAAGTAATGGTGGATAGATGCTCATGAGATGATTTTGTGTAAGCACAGTGACCTAAGTTCATATACCCAGTATTGGGTCTATAATCCCAGAGCTAGGATATGCAGGAGGGCAGAGACAGAAGGTTCCTGGAGCTTATTGCCCAGGCAGATAAATGGAATCAGTGAGCTCCAGACTCAGCAAGAGACTGTCTCAAAATATAAACCAGAGAGTGATCATGGAAGACTCCCATCAACATCTGTTTTCAACAGCCCACATGGACATCTACATACACACATGCAATAATGTACATGTATCACACACATGAAGAAGGAAGAGGGGGAGAAAGAGAAGAGAAAGGGAGTGATGGGGGAAAAGAGATGGTGAAGCAGACATTGGGGTAAGTCTTATTCTCCCCACAATTCAAGGAATATTTTTTAGGGTTATAAGGAAAAAAACTAGCAACTTTCTAAATTGCAATGTAAATGTGTCCCCTTAACGGCCAGGGTAAGTCTGAAATTGCCTTCATCCCTGCTGCTATTGGCTTCACTACTGCTTGCTGTCAGGCTAACATTCTTTGCATGGCTGAAGCAGAGATAACCTTGAGGCAGGTTTTCCAGCATTTTTAAAAATTCATGTGTCCAGTGCCCTGAGATCTTCCTACACGTGATTCAATAAGGTTCTGCTGTGGAAAGCCAGGCCTCTCATGCTGACCCAGGCTTCCAGAGATGGGTACAATAACCCATACTATCTAAAGCAAGAGTTTCCAAAGGTGAATGAATTAGGGGCACCACCTTGGTCTTCTTCTCTCATCCCCACTGTCACTCAACAGGCCTCTACCCATTACACTCATGACAGCTCCTATGATTTTCAGCTTTCAATACAAGTCAGAATTGAAAAAAAAAAAAACTGCCTTTCTATGTATGAACCCTGCAGCTGCTTTCCAATGCTTCTAAAAAAAAAAAAAGAAAAGAAAAAAAAAGATCTAGCCATCTCCTAGCAAGCCTTCTCTGCTAGGACCTCTTTCCACTCCTGGAGCCTCTACACTAGGCCCTCTTTCATACCTTAATAGAGTGCTGGCTGTTCTGGCCTTGACCATGCCCAGCAAAACCATCCCAATAATTCTAGGAACTCTTTCTTCACGGGTGCACCCTGTCTTTCCCTTCCCAAAGCTCAACCCTTACCATCTAGATTTTGTTATTGTTTGTTTACTTTGTAGTTCTAAAACCTCAAACCCTGGGCCTTTCATTTGCTAGGCATGCCCTCACCACTTACCTCACCTTGTGTTAGTGTATTATTATTATCTTTGTCACTAAAGCAAAAATAATGCCTGAAAAAAAGCTCCTGGGAGAAGCATGCATTTAGTTCATTTTGGTTCAGTTTCTTTCTATCCTGACGAGAAAGGTAAGGCACCTTTGATAGAAGGAAAGAGGATATGATAGAAGGAAAGCAAGAGGGAGTTAGTCACCCTCTGTGCATCTACCGCCAGAAACTAATGAGGGATGAAATCTGTCACTTGGCTTACATTCTTTTACTTAGTCCAGAACCCATCCCAGAAATGGGGATATCCACAGTTAGAGTGAGACTTCCCACCTCAATTAACCTAATTTAAAAACTCTCTAAGACATGCCCAGAAGTGGTCTTCCAGATGATTCTATACCTTCTCAAATTGACTATCACTATTAACCATCACAACCCACCACTCATCAAGTTATTTATTTTATGCCTCATTCTACTCCCAAGGCCTGAAACAGAAGAAGCAGTACATAATTATCTGATGGATGAAACGAATGACTGAATAAACAGTCAGCTGTGTATTGAGATCTAGTTACAACTCAAATTTTCAAAGGCACACCCTCAGAATCCTACCTCTAGTTAAACTGCCTTGCTGAGAAAGGAATAAATTGGAGATCAAAGAAAGAAGAGGCCTTCTCAAGGTCACAGTAAAAGAAACTGCCCTGACTTCTATAACTGGATGGGTTCCGAAGATAATATCTGTCAAGGTACTATGCTAGTCACATGTTCCAAAGGATTGCATTAATAGATGGCACCTACAGGATTAACAATTCTTTCAGCAGTCTGCACCAGCACATGCAGTGTTTAATTCATTCTTCCATGCTATATGTCACCTTTTCCAGAAACTTGGTTTTCTCTCTGTTCACTATTTTTGCAGTTTTGAAGCCAGTCATAAAAAATGTGTCCTGTGAAGACACAGGTAAGAATCCACTTCAGTAAGTTTCTTATCAAAATCTAGGATGTTAGGAACCAATCCTAATCTAGATCCTCAGAAAGTGGGAGGCAGAGAGACTATGGTTTTGCCAGAGAGTGGCACTGTGGGAGAACAATGCCAGAAGGAGGCAGAGATCCAACAGCAGAGAGCAGGGACACTGGGAATTAAGTGTGGCCAGGCCTCTTTTCCATGCCTTCAGTCTTCATACTCTACAAGGGGCCATTATTCAGTGTCTCTCTGAATGACAGGGAGAGACAGGCCTACTCTCTAGCATGCTCTCTTCCTAACCAGGCCTGATAGTCTAAAGAGACACCCTGTCCCTTCCATCTGGCTCACACTCTTACTTTATTTTGTTATATATTTTTGAAACAATGTCTTATCAGCTCAGGCTAACCTTGAGCTTACATTAATGCTCTTAAGTGAGTTGTCCTCCTGTGGACATTATATTGGATGAAAAAGATGGTCCACTCATCCACTTCTCTCTTGCTCTGCATCTTCTCTCTAGGAAGTGCTTGGTTGGATCCTACTTCACTCTACTTTCCATTGTGACTTTTTCTGTTTGCTTGGCTATCTCTGACCAAACAACTGCTCTTGAAAGAAATGGGGGAAAAATGGGATCAGTACCTGGCAATGGGGCATCAAATGAAAGAAAGAATGAAGCAGTGAGTCCCCTTGACAATGTTGATGGCTGTGATCAGCCTGCACAAATGGAAAGTGAGAGAGGAGGAATCAAGGCAGCCTTTGAGATGAGCCTCAGGACAGAATCTAGACCAGTCACTATAAGCAGCACTCCCTCATGTGCCTGCCCAGTGCAAGAGAGCCACTGTCCCATGGAGTGTGGTGACAGGGCTGAAGAGTCTCCTTTCGTATTACAACCCTCAGAGTTCTAACAGGCTAGTGAGCTCTCAATTCCTCAAAATGCGAATTTTTTTAAAATTCTAAACCACAATGGGTGACCATATCTGAAATCAGCACATATGCTAAAATAAATGTATATATTTTTTCCTTTTTGTTTCAGGGCTGTCAGTAAATCCACAATGTGTTATTTAAGGCAGGGGCTCTTGGGATCAAGGGAGGTGGAATGATAAGTAGAGCCCTTTGAGCACACACAGCCCTCCTGCTCCATCCTGCCATCCCAGGGAAATTATCAACAGTGCTACTGCACTCTCCAAGGTTTCAGTCTGGGTGATACAAGATATGATCACCCAGCTAATACAGTGGTACCTGAAGGATCCCTATGCTCCTAGCCATTGTGTTTGTGGCATGTTTTGCTTAGCAACCATCTGGTATTTGCACATTTGCTTCTATGCTCAGGTCAAAACAAGTCATCCTACTCCAGTTGTTCTTTTGAACATCTTCACATAGCTTCTTTTGAACATTTTTCACCTAGCTTCTATTCTTTCCTATAAAGGTAAGGATGACAGAATGAGCAAAGGTATTCCAGTCAGTTCTTTCCCCTGAAGCACAGTCCCTTAAAGCCAATGGTGGATAAAGCCATTCCCCAGGAAGCAGGCAGGCAGTGACCATAGAGCCCAGCAAAACCTCCTTTTAATTCCAAATTCTGAAATGAAACTGGAATGTATTATTATAGGTAAGTTTATTCTCATTTGAAATCTGTGCTTTCAGTTAATTGCCAAGGTGACCATCATCTATTCTTGGGCTCTGGATGACCTTTGAATATTCCCAAAGAATCCAATCTCAAAGGCCTTTGCACTATACAAAGAATAGGCCATGATGGAGCAGGCATTCACCCAGGGTGCCTGCAGCATGAGAAGCCCGCACTAGATGGAAACATGCCCAGAAGTCATCTCCCATGAGAAAAATCAAGATACAGCTCTTCAGAGAGTGTTATCCCTGGCTGACAGATGAAGAATCAAAATCCAGGGATGGTAAATGACCTAAGGAGTACCACATGAGAGCAGGAATTCACAGGAAGTTTGAACTTATCCCTGTATTCAGAAACAGGGTTTCTACCCACCCTGGCTCCACGTTGACACTCAGCCTTTTCTCCTGCCCCCTCCATGGCTCACAGATGCTCTCTTATTACAAGACAGGCCTGCTATTGCAGGTTCCCTGTCATTGGCATTGTCGCTGTGATTTTCTTTCCTTAGATTGACTTTCCAAGGCAAGAGATTTGGAGAAAAAAAATTTTAAAGCATGCATGCATGTCTATTTGTAGCTCTAAAAGCTGATTTGTATTTAGAGGGAGATTATTTTGTGAGATAAAAAAAATTGCTGAAACTACTATAGATAAAATACATTTATTCCAAGATAAGATCTGTTGGACTCTCTACTACCAAAGTGTGGAAAGCAGGTGGTACTCCAGAAAAATACTCACAGATGGAAATGTATAAATGGTAATTCACCCAAAACAACTGCCTCTGTGACTTTTAAAATACGATGCTGGTTTCTTTTTTGGACTAACACATTACATCGCAAATGCTGGAACTCCCCAGAAAGTGAACGTTTGGCTAATTAGAGGTTAAACCCCTGAGAAAAGCATGGGTGGAGGAAAGTAGCTCTTTAATCACCATGAAATTTTAATCTGTGTCCTCAATGATTTGAGTGTAGAGTCTATTGAAGAAAAGCCATGTGATATTGCAGGGGGACAGCTGTGTTAAACTAAGCCAATCCCACAGAAGGCACAGTCCTCTCCCTAGGTCTCCATGATTACTCCAGTGGATGCCTAGGACGTTGGGAGAGATTGAATCATTCCATTCCCAAAGCCACTCAAAGTTTTCTGCTTCCACTAAGTCTGTGCAAGTTGCAATCAAAGTATAAAACAATTTCTCTTGCAGCTGGAGAGATGGCACAGTTAAAACATTTACTATTCTTGAAGAAGACCCAGGCTCCATTTCCAGCACACACATCAGGCAGTTCACTAACTGCCACTCCAGTTCAGAGTATCCAGCACCCACTGGTCTGCATGGTCACCTTCATGAATGTGATGCACCTAAACTCTTACACACACACACACACACACACACACACACACACACACACACACATTGGTTTGTCCCTAAACTGAAAAAGTGCTACATTAGGACAATGGCTCTGTGTGTGTGTGTGTGTGTGTGTGTGTGTGTGTGTGTGTGTGTGGTTGTATATGGTTGTTCCCAAAAGCTTTCTGTCAGCTTGACACAAGCTCAAGTTATTTGAGAGGAGGTGACCTCAATTAAGAAATTGCCTTTATAAGATTAGCCTGTAGGGCATTTTCTTTCTCAGTGATTGTTTGAAAAAGGTTCAGCCCCTTGTGGGTGGTGCCATCTCTGGGCTCGTTGCCTTGTGTTCTATAAGAAAGTAGGTTGAGCAAGCCATCTTGAGCAAGCCAATAAGTGTTTACTCTCCATGGCCTCTGCATCAGATGTTGACTCCAGGTTTCTGCCCTGCTAGAGTTCCTAGTCTGACTTCTTTTGATAATGATGTGGAATCATAAAACAAAGTAAACCCTTTCCTCCCAAAATTGCTTTGGTCATGGAGCTTTATCATGCAACAGTAATCCTAACTAAAACACTGTTTAACTCCTATTCACTCTTCAAAGCATTTTTCAATGTCCTTCCCATTAGGAGCCATTCTCTGTATCTCATGTTCTCTTTGTGTTTATTTAATTTCTAGTTGCTATGATAAAATACCCTGACAAAAGCAACTTAATGAGCAAAGGGATTATTTTTCACTTATATATCTGGAGGGATACAGTCCATCATGGGAAAAGGCTTGGCAACAAAAGGAAGATGGGGCTGACTGGTCACATTGTATCCACACTCAGGAAATGGAACATGATCAGGAAGTGAGGCTGAACTATGAAGCCTTGAGGTCTATGCTCAGTGACCTACTCCTCTATCCAGGCTCTGTCTCCTAAAGAGTCCACAACCTTCCCAAGAAGCATGTGAACCTATAGGGGACATTTCATTCAAACTATACACATTTATCTTGATGTACTGTTTTTGAAGGTTCATCTGACCATAAGTCACTTTTGTGGGTGACTTAGTTTTACATAACCGGGAAGTCCTCATTGCCTATGGTCCAGCAGCAAGTTTGAAATACAAAATATTTGGATTTCTTTGCTTTTCACATGGCAGCTACATCCTTCGAAACAATTCTTTACTTTGACTAAATTCCATTTTCATATTGTTTCACCTATTCATGAAAAAATAAGACTAAACATTTCCATTCCAGAATTTGTGGTGATAAACTGATATGAAGGTGAAACCAAACCTAGTTCTTGCCTTTATGAACCCACTCTAATGAATGACCAGTCAGTGAAAGATTGGTGAGATCATTCCGGGGGCTTTAGTGGATGCTGTCCACAGATTCCTGCTGATGTGAGAGAATTCTTTCTGTTGCCTCCTCTAAGAGAACTTGCTGCTAGAGGACCTCAAAACCTTCCTCCCAGGAGCTGCCAGACTAGACTAATGCTAACTCTTTCCCCAGGGAAAGAGTCTGTAACCAGGCCCCTTCCTTGACTTCCCAAACTTCAGAAGACTTCTGCTATATAAACAAGACAGCCCAAGCTCTCACTCTGCCTAGCCCTGTCCATTCATCCTCTCTGAGGCACCATGCCCAGGAGTTGCACTGAGCCAATACCTTTCTTCACACATCTGCTTAGGAGCCATCTGTTTTCAGAAAGCCACACCCTCACATCCAAAGACCCAATTTTCCTTCTGTGCTGGAGGAGGGGCCCCTGAAGACATACCAGAGTCACTCTTGTTTCTGAGGACCCACAGGAGATAGAGGATGGAGTAAGAGTCATTTCTAAAATGTCAGCTACCGTAGGATTTTGAGTTTCACTCTAAAATTCTTCTATGCTTTTCCCCACTTCTTTAACATGTGCTTTTAACTGTTTTACAAATTCAATGTTTTGATTCTGATTTGGGGGTTTTGTTGCATGTCATTGCTTTGAGATAGTGTCATATATGAGAGAGAGAGAATGCACTCCTGAGTGAGGCCAGAGGACACTGCATAAGGGGAAATGAGCTGGTCACAGAAGAGCAGCTACTGCTGGAGTCCATTTAGATGATGTTTCTTAAATAGTAGAACTGATAGAAGCAGAGAGTGGCATAGTGAGTGACAGGACTGGATTGGGAGATAGCAAGAGTCATCACTATTTAGGGACAAAGTTTCAGATACTTACCTTGAATATTTCTTAGTGATATGCTCTACAGCTATGCCAGTGGCTAACAATACTCCCCTGTGTGAGATTGATGCCATCTCACAGAAGGTGTTCTTATCATCATAAAATACTAACAGAAGTAAATGCAAATTCACACAGAAAAAAAAAATCTAAAAACAAATTTTCTTTTGAAAATGCCATGAAAACCTAACATCATGTGTGACAATAAAAATTATTAAAAAATAATAATAATTTCATAAAATCACAGCTATTTTCTTTCAAAAAATCAGCAAAAAATGAGGCTTACGTGTAAAGCTTAGATTGTTTAATTTTAATAAAGAACTCTTGTTTGCTTTCACAAACTCCTGAGGTGATAGGTGAAAACCTCTGCTTTACATGTGGAGAAACTGAGGCCTAGAATAAAGAAGGGATACTCCCAAGGTCATACAGCAAGAGACTTGTTAGAAGATCCAAAATGCAATGTTCAGTTCCCACACATTTTGCAGGGAGCTTGTCCCCATCTCTCACTCTCTTCTGATGTCACAGCGGTCTCAAGCCTTAGGAGCTGGGGGAGTTGCTGGAAGAACATGCTGAATGCAAGCTACTAGGCTACTCCAACCTAGTCTCTGATTATGAGTTATGCAAAGGACTTTGACATCTACATGTTTGATATACACATTAGACTCAGGGAGCACCTGACAAAATCTACTGAGAATGTCTGAGTTTGGACTAGCAGCTGGCCTACCTACCTATATCCAAGGCAAAAGTTCAGTGAAGCTTGCACATTCCCAAAGCTGGGAACTCATCACTTCCCGAAGAAGTCTACCCATGGGAAATATCCCTCACCACTGTCTCCAAGAGGCTTCTCCTGAGTCCCACTTCTTCCCCTGTATAAGCTCAGCCTCTTGACTTTATCTGGGTCTACCTGCCAAGGCATAGCAAATATTAAATTAATGCTTGTTGGGTTAATAGGGAGGGAACTGATGTAAACATAAACAAATCAAGTACAGATTGCAGATTTTAATGTGCTTTAGTATCATAGATGAGAGGGCCACAGCAGATGTTCCAACTGACTGTGTAACATTGAACCAAGCAAACCCATCATGGCTGGTCTCTCCTAGGTACTGAATAAAGGGAATCTGTTGGCAAGATGGCCTCAAAGACTACTGAAGCAGGAAACAAGAAACAGAAGGAAAGGGCATCCTTTAGGTCCAATAACCAAGATTTGCATGGGTAGTAGCTGTGAATACATATTACATACTTAATAAAACCTGAATATTAGGGGAGAAAGCACACAGTCAAATCCTAGGCAGACAGCTCAAAAAACCCTTGATCCTTGAATACAAGGATAAACAGCTGAGTCAATCACACACACCTTTAATCCCAGAACAGGGAAAGTTGGGTGTGGTGACCAACATCCCATAAGTCCAGAGACAAAACTTCTTCTGCTTCTGTGAGTTCAAGGCTACATGCCCTTAATCCTAACCTGGATGGGATAGGGTATATAAGGGCTTGTAGAAACCCAGAGAGACAGAAGCAACTGGCAGAAGAAACAGGCAGAAACAGCCAAGAGCAAGGCTGAGGAAGTTGCAAGATAGTTCAGTGAGGATTGACTGTGGTGCTTTCTCTCTCTGATATTTCAGCCTTCTCCCAATATTTGGCTCTGAGTCTCTGAGTCTTATTCGTGCTACTACAAGTAGCAAACAATCCTGAGAAATGTTTGAGCCCTACAGTTTCAAGGGTGGCTGTCACACAACTAACCTTGTTGCATGTGAAGGCAAAGGAGGAGTCTAGTGACAGTGTGGTCAGGCAATCTGTTTGCTGTGTAAATTTATTTTGTCCTTCCTTATGATCCTTTTAGAAGCCTCATGATACCTTGATCACAGTGGTATATTTCCTGTTTCCAACCAGTACCTGATGTCTCCTCTGCCTGCATGCCTCTCCAGTGTCCAATTTTCTCATCCTTAACTAAGTCTCATTCCTGGTTCTATTACCTGCTGGAGCATGTGAAAAGACTGATCCTACAGAACCACAGCCACAGGACCTCCAGGACTTGGAGCAACTACAAGATACATAAGAGGAGTTTCACAAATGTCCAGTATGCATGGTGTGCTGGAAGCTAGGGACCTTGAACCTGATCAACACATTAGAGAATGAACATTTTCAAGTAAAGCTTTTTGGACAAAAGGGTAACTGTCTGATGCACAGCAGCTCCCAAAGTCATGAAGATGGGAGGTGATGGAGAAGCAGGAGAGATGGAGGATCACAGTGCCATATTTTTGTTTGTTTGTCTGCTTTTCTGTTTGTTTTTTGTTTATTTTTATAACTAATATTCTTATTTATATTTTGATCCTATTTTTATTATTTAGTTTTTAGTTCTTCTTTGGAGGGAACACTACAAGCGTGTAGAGCAGAAATGGAGGAACTGGGAAATGAGTGGGGTTGGGGTGTATAATGCAAAAATCATCCGAAAATTAATATAAAATTATATTAAAATTTTAAAAAAGAATATTTTCCTACATGCTGCCCGAGTAACTGGTTTGCAGCATTTAGACATTAACACAAATATTTAAGCTATAAACATTCTTCAAACTAATTTGAAAATTTTCAGGAGACTGAGTCTTGATTATATTCCTGTCATAAAATGAAAATCAAATTCTTCATGTATAGCTCCACAGTGAATCCCAGTGATGTAAATGGGATACAGCATCCATCCCAGGGATACTGGCTTTGCAATGTTGACTTGCTGGCCCATTGGCAGGTTAGTGAATGTACCTACATGAATGTTTTGAGTTTTTGCTCTGTTATAGGATGGTATGACCTTTCTGTGATCTTAGTGATGTATTTCATGTGTATGGAGCAGAATTGCATTTGATCAGAAGCTTAGAGTCAACCATTGAGCCAAATAGACCCAACAAAATTATGAGTGTGTGAATGAACATCAGATATAAATCTCTGAAATCTGACAGCTAGTCATCATGCAGCCTTATTGTGGATAAAATTTGCTTTATGTGAGCAGTCAGTTTTAAAATATGTCTGCAAAGTCTTCAACTGTCCTTCTACCTTTCTATTAAGACATAGAGTCTATTTCTCCTGAGGTTCACATTTTTAAATCACCATACAGTAGAAACAGTAATCTCTAAGGCTTTGGGTGGTTTCTCAGGGGTGTCCACTCATCTGAAACCTTTGCCACATGCATGTCTGCCCAAACTCCACTACTATGCAGGAAAGAAGCTGAAGATATATGAAAATATAAAATGGTACCTTTTTCAACTCTTCTACCAGTCTCAGCCTCAGCAAGAATGATCCTTGTCTAGTGCTCGTGTATGAATTGTCCATAGAACTTTATTCCCTGGCCACTGAGGCACACAGAATTTGATATTTTAGATACCAGCGGCAAAAGCATGTTGTCACTTTTGCTATGCCATTCAAGAACCTGACCCACAAAGTTTATTGGTATACAAGCACTCACTATCATTCACTCCTCCAATTTTTTTTCAGTAATTTGTTAGCTGGACTAGTACCTGGGGCAGTAAGCAATGGCTTTGTAGGCTATTCCTTTCCCATAGCAGCCATCACTAAGGAATTATGCCATGATGCATTATTAACCTTGGATGGGACCTCTTAGCAGAGCATTCCCAAGCAGTCAGCATTAACATATAATGCAAACTCACCTGCCATGCCAGAGTCTCTCTGACATTGGTGGTCATTGTAACTGTTTTTGAAGCATTTGAGAGGACCCAGGGCTTTGCCTTGCACCTTCTAACTCAGCCCACAATGAATGCTAGAGATGAGGAAAACTAAGCCCCATCTTCCCACCTGTTCATCAGCCTTATGTCCCTATAGCTTATTTGTAGTGGAATTATGTTGGTACATTGTAAATATTTGTCCCTCCTACTGGTTTAATAAAAAGTTGATTGGCCAGAGGCAGACAGGAAGTATGGATGGAGCTGCCAGACTAAAATAAAAAACTCTGGGAACATCTCAGAGCAGAGCAGAGGTGCCAGGAGACACAGAGAAAAGAAGTTGAAATACTACTAAGAAAAGGTACTGAGCCATATAAGAATCATGGTTAAGATGAAGGAGTTAGCAAATTATGTACCTGCGTCCTAGATCAATCAGTGTTAATGTAAGTGTCTGTGTGTTTCAGTGGAACTGCTGGACTGCCTGTCAAACCTCTTGGGTAGGTCTGTAGGTCCAGGCCAGAAACATACTACAATGGATTGCATGTATTTCTTCGGGTCAGAACCACAGGGCTAGGCTGGAAAGGCTGGGCCAGAAACTTAATACAACAAACAGCGGCCCAATACACGTGATGTACACCCATATAAAGCTTGAGAAAGATTAAAAAGGGTTCTAGAGCACTAAATAGGAGGCAAAAGCAGCTTCTGAGTTGTGTCTTTAGTGGGGTCATTGTACAGAGATACTTGTGAGTCTTTTAGTGGCCCTCCTACCAAATACTTAAGTGGAGTTCATGAGCAGCAGATGGCAGTGCTATACTGGGTGATTATATGGACCCTAAAATTCCCAGCAGTGGTAATTATGGGTCCTACCAGTACCTCTGCTAAAAAGCTAAATTCTATGAAGCTAGACTAAGAGCTGGGTGGAGCCAGCCAGTCTCTCTAGCTCAGCCTTTAATTCTTAGCCATAGCTTGGCAAATTAAGGGTGTGGTCAGAAACAAAAAGAAATAAAGAGAACTGGGTGAAGTCAGCCACCTTACTGAAGCCTTTAATCCTTAGCCATACCTTGGCAGATTAAAGGTATGGTCAGAAACAAAAAGAAATAGAGGGAGCTGGGCAGAGTCAGATACCCTAGCCAAGCAAAGGCATAGTCAGAACCAGAAAAAGATATGAAATAAGAAATATACAGTAAAGACAGATTCAATAAAAAAACCAAATCTCTGGTTTAAAGTGTATGTGTGTATGTATGTATATATAAGCTTGAGAGAGAAAAGAAAAAGAAAAAAGGATAGAGTCCTTAAAAAAGAAATTGCATGTAAAAAGTAAGCCACATAAAGATGGAAAATACAAAGGGTGTCTGAATACTGTATATTATTGTCTTTTCCTTAAGTTTTTGGACTGAAAATGAAGTATTTAAATCTTCTAAAAGCCATTTGATTATAAAGTCTGCTGGATTAATCTTACTGATATTTCTTATAAATGAGTTGACTTTAAAACTGAAATCAAAAGATATACTACTTTGAAGAAGAGGTTTTCTTTTTATCTCTACAGAAAATGAGAGGCTATGGATTTATTCCTGGTTAAAGAAAATAAAGTTTGATCGAGGAAGATCTCCTGAAAAGTTCCCAATGGAAATGGATGGCCCAGGTGAGTCAGCATTTCAGAGCACTTCTGTTGCAATTTTCTCTGGAGTTCTATATCCAAAACAACTTCAAAGAAACTGGCTAAAATTACCCAGCCTTAAAGACTACTCCACTAAAGACTTGTCCATAATCCTAAAATTTTCTTTAGATTTTCATGGCATTGCCAGTGCCCCCATTTAGCAGGAAGTAGACTAGAGAACTACGCCCACATTCCCAAAAAATGAATTATAGATGTTTGTGTTTGTTTACCGTGTTGGTTATAAATCATTATAGATAATGGGGAAAAAAATATTAGATTTGGGGTCCTTGTTTTAAAAAGAAAAAAAGGACAAATGTAGAGAGATTATATGGGTATGGTGTAAATATTTGTCCCACCTACTGGTTTAATAAAAAGCTAATTGACCAGAGGCAGACAGGAAGTGTGGGGGGGGGCTACCAGACTAAGAAAACACTGGGAACGGCTCAGAGCAGAGCAGAACAGAGCAGAGATGCCAGGAGACACAGAGGAAAAAAGTTGAAATGCTGCTGAGAAAAGGTACTGAGCCACATGGCTGAACAGAATAAGAATCATGGGTTAGTTTAAGAGCAAGAGCTAGCTAGCAATGTGCCTGGGCCCTAGGTTGATCAATATAAAATGAATCTAAGCTTTTGGATGTTTCTTTGGGGTAAAGTGGCAGTGAGGCTGTGAGTGGGTCTGAACCTTGAGGCTAGGACCAAATGTTCAGGCCAGAAACATAATATAACATTCACCTTCCTCACATCATCTGATTCTGAAGTACTGCAGTCACCAATCTTTCTATCCATTTACACTCCTTTCAGTATTTTACTCTCTCCTGTTCACTCTCCAAAGATCATTTGCAGCAAGAAATCCTTCTCAAATCAATCACTTCTCACATTGCCCTGTGCTCATGTTTCATGACATTTGTCATAATCTTAATTGAATAAGCATCCATAAAGCTAATAGGTCATCTATATCACTAAATCCAGAAGACATGAGTTGTCTCTGTCTTAATCTCTGTGATATACAAGTTTCTATATTGATACTGAGTGGGTGGATAGGAGAAAAAAAGGCTCATACAGACATGTGGCTCCTGCCTCATCCTCTTCCTCTCCTGTCTCCATGACAACAGTAATTCTTGTCATCTTCCTTCCCCAGTATCTCTGGTCACCTACTGTGCTGGTTAGGTTTTTGTCAACATGACACAAATTCAGGTCATCTGAGAAAAAAGTCTACTTAATAAAAAAGACACATTCCCTTAATAAGTGTTTGATGTGAGAGTTCTGTGCTGACTGTGCCAGGATGCCATCACTAGGTGTGTGCTCCTGGATATAGAAGAAGCAATCTGAGGAAGCCATGGTGGAAAGTCAGTATGCAGTTTTCTTCCAAGGCCTCTGCTTTTTGTTCCTGCCTTGAGTTCTGGCCTTGACTTCCTTCATGATGAGCTACAGTTAAGGAGTGTAAGGGGAAAAAAAAAACCTTCTTTCTTAAGTTGTTTTTGGTTAAAGTATTTTATTTTCATCACAGCAGTAGAAAGTCAAACTTGGGTGACCACACACCTGTAGATCCTTCATTCCCTTTGTCACCAGCTAGCCTTCAAAGTAGAACCCTCCCCTCTCAGGACAGCAACATTTCTTAGAGCAGCAAAATTAATGGTAGTGCTAGGTAGAAGCACTAACAAACATTTTCATAATGACAGTTTAATATCTTCAGATCTTCTGCATTGAGTCTAAGTCATTAATATTTAGCCAATTAGAAAATGTGTCAGAATAATAATAAATTATCCACGGTTAAGTCCACCCAGGAACCAAATGAAGTCCTTGCTGCTTTTGAGGGGAAAATGGTAACTGGTGCCACTGTCAATAAGTAAGTGATTGGGTGTCCAGTGTTGGGAACGGCAGAAGACCATGGCAGATGTGGCCCAGAGACAGTTAATTTCACAGTTCTGTTTCATGCTAGGTTCATAGAAATTAACTTGTCAACAGACTTTTGACTTGTGTAGTTGATGGCCAAGTTCACACAGAGAGTCCAATAGAAAAGATATATTATTTAATCATACTAAAAGACTTTAACCTACTATCTTTAATCCCCTCGAGTTACTCTCCAGGTTCTAATATTAGTGTACCTTGCATGGCACAACACTAACTATTCCAACTCACTGAATTCACCATCCTTGGCTCCTTATTAGCTTTAGGACAGATTAAAACTTCAGGGCTTCACTCTGTGATCTCATGGACCACCACCCAAGACTGCCTTCTTTTAGCCCAAAGCCTCCTTCTTCATCATCCCATTCCTATTCTGAACACGACATTCCAGGCCTCATGCTAATTCTTACTTCTGTATCTTTGAACCAGAATACTTTATTTCTTGCAATTGATTCTTCTTTTCAATGTGTGTGTGTGTGTGATGTGCATTCAGTGCATGTATGTGTAAAAGTGTATGTATGCGTGTATACACATGTATGGAGTTTAGAGAATTATACTACATGTAATTTTGGATTTTTAAATGGGTTTTCTCTCCCATTTCAAAACTTGCCAAATAGACAAGGATAACTGACAAAGTTCCAGGGGTCCACGTATCTCTGCTTCCCCAGAATTGGTATTACAGGTGTATGCCACCACCTCTGGCATTTTTAACATGTATTTTGGTGATCAAACTCAGGATTTCATGCTTACAGGACAAGATGTTTACCAACTGATATTTCCTTTCTTCTGTGTTTCTGACCCCTACTCAACTGCCAAGATCAAGTTCAGACTTGGTACACTAGAGACTGTGATGAAAATCACCTTCTCTTCTTCCATAACAAGGTGAAACTCTCTTTTTTGGGGGCCTATAGTCTAGCCACAATTGCCTGTAAATAAATACTCATCTCCTTGACTGTCTCCTCCACTTGCCTGGGGGCTCACTGACACCTCGACCAGTATTTGCAAGAGGGTAAGAACTCCTTCTCTATAGGATTACTACAAGGATAAATGAGGTATAGACAATAAGTGTCTACATGCCTGACATACAGTGGGTCTTCATATATGTTTAAATAAATGAATGATGTCACATGGCTGGATATAAGGCAAGCTTCATGAAAAAAAAAAAAAAGAAGAACCACAAGAGTTTTAATCCAGAGGTGGACATAAATGGTATTGACAAGCCAGAGGTGTGCTTCAGAAGAGAGGCAACAGATTCTATTATCCTTCCAGCCCCAGGTCTTTTTACAGCAATTATTTTCTAACAGCCTCTTTAATGTGTTGAAATAAAATCCATAGATAGAATAACCTACCTACATATTTTTTTGAAAATCAATATAGTGTACTATAACAATAAAGATAAAGGAGGTAATTTATAACAAAATCAGATGCATTTGGCTAAATAAATGCTGAAAGGTGATCATAGAGAAGAAATGAAAAGTAAAGAGATATTCGAGCCCCCCTTACAATGAGTGTGCTGTGTTTTAGAAGACATAAGACAATAGTTAACTGAGTACTGCTGGCATTTTTCCTCTATATTTGACATTTAGAAATAAGAGCTAAGTAAGTGCTTCCCTAAATTTATAACTGAGACATACCACACCTGGGGGATTACATTGGTATTCTTAGTTCTATCATGGGTTTGTTTTTTTGTGTGTTTTTCTGGCTTGTTTTGCTTTTTTCATCTCCAGAAATTTTCTGTGATGGAGAAAAACTTTTAGAACATTTTTAGCAAAATTTTAATGCACTTACCAACTCCTTGATGGACACAGCTGCATGTTTGGAGCGTTCTGTATATTTTAAAGCCATGTATAGGATACTTTGAGTATCCAACAAGGATACATGGAGACATTAATTCTAGGCATGTTTAACCAGAAACAAATGTTTCTCTTGCATACATACCCATGTGAGTCTCAACAGAACACAAACTGTTGCTTTGTGGTGTGCAATGTTCTAACACAATGCAATATGCTGGGCATCTCTGCCTTCCACTGGATAATTACTAATAGCTCCCCCAAACACTGGGACAACCAAATACACTTCCTCATAAATACTCAAAGTGCTATGCAGGGACATTACAGTGCCACTCAACATTGCAGCAGCCTGATTGAACCTAGGGCCCATACAAAGATCTCAGCTGTGTCTTCTTACTGCCCATCAATCATGACCATGGCCAAGAACACAGTTCAAATTTTCCAAGTCAGGAGGCCTCAGAAGAAGCTGCAGGGCAAGCAGTGCTGCCATATGGATAGTCCCTGGTGCACACTCCCTCCAGGCTGCCTCCAAGGATAATATTTGCAGACAGAGTGTGAGGAAGAGAGGCTCACATGCCCCTAATGGCCACCAGCTGCTGCCATTTGCATTGTGCCCGGAAACAGAGCAAAACCAGACTGGCTTTGGGCTTCTTTCCCAGGCCTATGTAAGCCCAGCTCTGCTGCCAGCTCCCCACAGCCAAAATCCATAGTGACTTAGGTTCTAGTGTCAACTCTACTGCTGATCCTCAGTGTGACCTAGACAAGGTGTCCTCCCCCTAGGCTCCTAGAAGAATTAGACAAGATTGTTTTTCCTGCCCATAAAGTTCAAGTTACAGAAAAAGTTACACCAAAAAAGGAATGGTTGACTCAACTTACACCTGGTGGAAATATCTCTAGTAATATTGCTGGTATTTATTTCTATTTCCTTTACAGAATATAAATGGGCAGTCTTGCAGCTTGTACATCAATTCTTTGCATACTGATGACTAGTTCAACATACAGTGAAATAAGTATATAAGATAGACTATGAGACAAACTGTACATCAGCCTAAGACAAAAGGAGAAGCTGAAAGTCAAAAGAAACCAAGTTAAACAAACAAATTAAGCCATGGTGTTAAAGAGTTTTGAATGTCTATGAGGAGACATTCCAAGTATTACCATATATCCAAGGCATTTCAAGATGAATGTTTCAACCCAAGGGAAGTACCAAATCCTTTATGCAAATACTCTGTTCTTCCTTATTTATACATAAATATAATAAAATTTCATCTGTAAATTAGTCACCAAAACATGATACAACAATAATCAATGACAAAATAGAGCAATTACAGCATTGTATTGTAATGGATTGCCATTTACAATCTATAACTTGTTTTCTGGTAAAAAAATCTATTTATTATTTTTATACTGGGATTAAAGGTGAGTACATGAAACCAAAGAAAGTGAACTGAAGGTGAAGGACTGACTGCTGTCTGTGATATAGATATTGTAAGGAAAGAGATTGCTACAGCAGAATAATGGAAATATGTGCTTTGAATCTGGGCTTAGTAAGTCAGGGGGGAAACAGGGATGAGATTGAAGCTGAAGACTAGTGAGGCATATTGAAGCCATGGAGGTTCTTCTGGCAGGGATTACCTACCCTAATCCTACTGCCTCATACAGAATCAATGACTAGAAAACCATGAAGCACTACTGTGTATAAGGTTCTATATATAAAGGAGAAGCTATAAAGTATCAAATGCTCATAGTATTTTTGTAATAGGCCACTCTGCACCCAAGGGCCCAGTAAAAAAATGTCCTTTTATGTCCCTTAACTTGAAGGAAGCAGATCAAGAAGTCAACTCTCAGAGTACCTAAGCATTTACTCATTCATTCACTAACATTCTGACCCAATACTTCTAGAAAAAATCCCCCAAACCACACCATGTTCACTGTGTAAAACAGCAAACACACTGATACACCAGCAAAGTTATTTCAGGTCACAGGAGGCAGTGAAGTGGGAAGAATAACCTGGAAAGGCTTTGAGGAAGGTGGAAGAGGGGAAAGGTTGCTAATTCCACTGGGATACCATGAAGTCTCAGTAGAAAGGTAAAATCCACAGGACCTGGGATGTCACAATTAGAGGGTCCCAGACAAACGAAGCAGAGGGACTTTAGCTCTGACTTTAGCAACTTGCTTTCAGAAAAGGAAAGAGACCCTTACTCACTGAGCAGCTAGGGTTCAGATGAGGCCAGTGGTGAACAGAAGCAAAGAGCACATGCTGATCTCAGGGACAGCAACTTGCATTTTATTTCAATAGCAACCAGCTGGAGAGTTTTTTTTTTTCTTTATTAACATTTTCCCTTTATTTTACATACCAATCACAGTGTCCCTCCTGGTCTCTCCCTTACACACACACACACACACACACACACACACACACACACACACACACATCCTCATCTACTCTTTTTCCCCTCCTCCAACTCCTCTGTCTCCATTCAAAAAGAGGCAGACCTCCCATGGGCTTGAACACAGCATGTTACATCAAGCTGAGGTAAGACCAAGCTTCTTCTTCTGTATAAAGGCTAGGCAATGAAATCCAGCATGTAGAATAGATTCCCCAAAGCCAGCAAAACACCAAGAATAGGTCCTGATCTCACTTTTAGGAGCCATACTTACAAATAGATCAAGCTACACAACTGTCACACACATGCAGAATGCCTAGGTGGGTCCATGAAGTTTTCCTAACTGTTGGATAGGGATTCCATGTGCTCCCATGAGCTCAGGTCAGCTGTCTCTGTGGGTTCTTCCATTAAGACCTTGACAACCCTGGCTTATACAATCCCATCTCCATTTGCTTAGGAAGATTCTTCCGAGCTATGCTCAGTGCTAGTCTGTGGATCTCTGCATCTGCTTCCATTAGTTACTGGATAAAGGCTCTCTAATGACAATTAGGGAAGTTACCAATGTGATTACAGTAGAGATGATCAGTTCGGGCATCCTCTTCACTATTAGTGGGAATTTGAGCTGGGGTCATTGTTGTGGCTTCCTGGAAGTTTCCCTGCACCAAGTTTCTCCCTAACCCTTCATCCTTCCTCCAAACCATCTCCTATACCCAGCTGACTCAACCTGATCCTTCAAGTTTTCATCCCCACCCCACCCCCAGTTAACCCAGGAGATCTCTTCCATTTTCCCTTCCCAGGGAAGTCTATGCATCCTTTTTGGGGTTCTCTTTGTTATCTAGCCTCTCTGGGCTGTGGGTTGTAGGTTATTTATCCTGTACTTTGCTCCTATAATCCACTTATGAGTAAGTATATACCATGTTTGTCTTTCTGGATCTGGGTTACCTCACTCAGAATAATTTTGATTTCCTAGTTCCATCTATATGTCTGCAAATTTTATGATGACATTATTATTTTCTTAATCACGAAGTAATACTCCATTGTGTAAGTATATAGTTTCCTTATCCATTCTTCAGTTGAGGGGCATTTAGGTTGTTTCCAGGTTCTGAGTATTAGCAATAATGCTGCTATAAACATGATTGAGCAAGCATCCTTGTGGTATGACTGCACATCCTTGAGACAGATTGATTCCCATTTTTCTGAGAACCCGCCATATTAATTTCCAAAGTAGCTGTACCAGTTTTCATTCCAAACAGCAGTGGAGAAGTGTTTTCCTTATTCCACATCTTCTCCAATGTAAGCTGTCATCAGGTTTGTTTTTGTTTTAAATCTTAGCCATTTGGACAGATATAAGATGGTATCTCAAAATCATTTTGATTTGCATTTCCCTGATGACTAAAGATGTTGAGTAATTCTTTAAGTGTATTTCAGCCATTTGAGATTCTTTTGTTGACAATTCTCTGTTTAGACCTCTACCTTACTTTTAATTGGATTATTTGGTATGTTTATGTCTAGTTTATTGAGTTCTTTACATACTTTGGAGAATAGCCCTCTGTCAGCTGTGAGATTGGTAAAGACTCTTCCATTCTGCAGGCTCTCATTTAGTCTTATTGACAATGTCCTGAACCTTACAGAAACTTTTCAGTTTCAGGAGATTTCATTCATTAATGTTGACCTCAGTGTCTGTACTACTGGTGTTAAATTCAGGAAGTTGTCTACTGTGCCAGTGCATTCAAGGCTACTCCCTGCTTTGTCTTCTAGCAGGTTATTATAACCAGATTTATATTGAGGTCTTTGATGCACTTAGACTTGAATTTTGTGCAGGGCGACAGATATAAATTTTTGCATTCTTCTACATATTGACCTTCAGTTATGCCAGCACCATTTGTTGAGGGTGCTTTCTTTTTTGTATTGTATAATTTTGGATTATTTGTCAAATATCAGATGTTCATAGGTGTGTATATTTATATCAGTGTTTTTTTATTCAATTCCATTGATTCACTTGTCTGTTTTAATTCCAATATCATGATGTTTTTATTACTATATCTCTATAGTGTAGCTTGAAGTCAGGGATGGTGATGCTTCCAGAAGTTCCTTTATTGTACAGGATTGTTTCCACTAGCCTAGATTTTTTTTCCATATGAAGTTGAGTATTGTTCTTTGGAGGTCTGTAATGAATTGTTTTGGGATTCTGATGAGGATTATATTGAATCTGTAGATTGCTTTTGGTAATATTGCCATTCATGCTAATCCTGCCTATCTTTGAACATGGGAGATCTTTCAGTTTCAATATCATTTTCAATTCTTTAAATACTTCAATTTCTCATCATATAGATCTTTTACTTGTTTGGTTATAATTACTATCAAGATATTTTATATTATTTGTGGCTATTGTAAAGGGTGTTGTTTTACTGATTCTTTCTCAGCCAATTTATCATTTGCATATAGCAGGACTACTGATTTTTTAGTTAATCTTATATCTCCCCACATTATTGAAGGTATTTCTCAGCTGGAGAAAAACAAGTCAAATTTCTGCTATTTGCAGACAATACAGTTGTATACATGAATTTTCTTTTCTTAACAAGCACCATGACCTAATATACAAAATGAAATGAAGAAAATGGATCAAAGGTACTATGAGTTGAGTAGAAACAAGGATGATGCTACAGAAACTGTCCAGGAAAGAGGTCATAGCTTGGCCTGGGATACTGGCAGCAAGAATAAAAGCACTGCAGAGTAGGATATGTTTTGATTGTGGTGCCCAGGAAACCTGCCTGGGGACTATATAGTGAAGGTGAAAAAAGGGAGAGCCCTGAGACAGCCTCTACATCGCTGTAGGTCACCTCAGCCCAGTTGTTGTAGGACTGCACAGTCTTCACACAGATTTATTAGACTATACATGATCAGGGACATCCTACTAGAACAAGATCTGTTGTCCCTACCCAGGAGATTACCCCATGTCACCTTCCTATCTTCCTTCTGAAAGCACAAAGAACATCAACTCCATTTCCTCAGAACTACTCCCAAAGACTTCATCTTCTTCCTGCCTTAATGTCTATCCAAGAAATTATGCTTTCTCCCAGGACCAGAGAAAAGACTTACAAAAGTCAACATCTGTTGAGGTTCTATTTTTTTACATCTTCCATATTAGTCTTTCTCTTTTCTTCCTACCTCCCATGATGCTCTCCATCACAGTGTGCTTGACAGAGTCCTGTAGCTCATCTCTGTTCCCAAATGCCTGTTCCATCTATGATAATTTTATGAGACGTAAATCATGGATTAGAAACTATCTTGTCTGTTCTGGTCACAAAACATGGCTCACTCACACATTCTAATGCCAGTTTTAAAAGGGATTTTCCCAAGGCCCCAATTGACAGCAACTCAGAATGGAGTTTGTAATCCAAAGGAACACATGCATGCTTTCCTCCTCAGATGCTTAAAATACTTGAGGTAACCCCTCTCCAAGATTTTTTTTTATCTCAACCAGTCAGCTTGAACTTTACTTTTATGGCATTTCTGCCTGATCACCCTTCTTCATTCACTGTGAATAACTACAGAGATAGAAGAGTGACTAATGTCTTAAGTAGCCCCCAGTGTCAAGACTGGCACAGATGACAAGGAAGTCCAGATCTACCCACCTTCTTCTTATTTTCTCCCCTGTCAATTACTTACTCCGTTATCTGAAAATCCCTATTTAGCCAGCCCTCAAGTTCTATTTTATTAGGGCTTGCCAGAGGCATCCTAGGGAAGATCACCAGGGGAGAAAAAGGCCTTTTGAAGATTATACACGAGCAAAAAGAGCAAAGCTTTAAACACTGATGGAGGTTCTGGGCTTCTAACTCCAGCTGCTACTGTACAGCTTGCTTAAAACTAAATGAGCAAAGGGAGAGAAGATAGAAGTAACTACCTCAAAAACTAGAGAATTTAGGTTATTGCAAAATTTAAATTTAGATTATTGCAAGAATGCAAACACATACATAGAAGGCGGAGGGAGAGAGAGAATCAGGGCTTGTGATGTGATTCAGTGGATAAGGGCCCTTGCCCCACCCAGCATGATGATCTGAGTTTGATCCCAGACCTATATAGTAGAAAGAAAGAAATAACCCCATTTTCTCTCTCTCTCTCTCTCTCTCTCTCTCTCTCTCTCTCTCTCTCTCTCTCTCACACACACACACACACACACACACACACACACACACAGAGGCAGAAGTGAAGCAAGAGCCTCCATGCTCAAAGATCTTGACCAAGTATCAGCTATACTGACTCCTCCCTACAGATGTCATAATCCAAATGCACCACAGCTTTCTCCCTTAGGATCCCACAGCTATCCCACCATGTATTACAATGAGCTTCACATCTCTACTCTGGTTTCCCAGGACACACTCTCTTCTACATTCCCTAGCTCCCTCCTCACATGCCCATGTCCTGCAATCCCATGATTTCCATGTATCTCCTCTATATCGGAGAGATGACTCTCCTCAGATCTAGTCTCCACATTCCTCAACTTTCCTGAGGAAACCTTTCTCTCCCACATTCCTGTTGCTCCTTGCCGCTGCTCCCAGAACACTGTCACACCCAGTGTAACTATTTCTATCTGACTTGGTTTTAGTATCCACATTGTCCTCTCATCTAGATTATACCCTGATCTATCATTCCCTGAAATTTCAAAAGCCACACTGCATAAACAGACAATGCTAGTGTGTACAACATCATCTCACTTTTACAGTTACTCTTTTCACTCATAGCTTCAGTTACAGGATACCCTTTTTGACATCTGCTTGTTAAAAAAGCAGTGATTCTTCCCACTAGTAAAACAGAAGAGGCCAGAGACATTGAGTTTGCTGTCTTCTCATTAGCCTTGCACATGGGCCTCACTAACCTCTTTGCCCACCTGGAAGTAATGGCCAATCATCATTATCATCATAGTTATCAATATCATCATCCTTATTGTTATTATCAACAATAACATTATTAATATAACCTCCACTATTGATATCATCATCATTAGCATCACCATCAACATCATGATTAACGTCACCACTGCCATCATCATCATTGTTGCTATTATCAAAACCATGATCATCACCATAAATATAATTCTCTCTGTCATTATTTCCCTTTCCTTTCACAGTAGCAGGTGATATATTCTAAATACTGGCTACAACAGCATCCTCATCTCACATGATCTTTTCACACATGCGTGCCTCATTCCCTCTGTCATGTGGTGCTTATCCCTTTGAGAAATGCATCTGTTTCCTCCCTTTTGCTGTAAATTGAACTATGACTCTGGCACAAATGATATCAAGGCTAAGTCTTAAAGGACAAGAGAGATTCTGACTACATCTTTTGGAAGAGTTGATCTTGGAACCTAGCAACCATGTGATGAGAAGCTCATGTAGAAAGATCCTTTGGCCCTGGGCGCCTGCTCACAGATGGCAGACAGAACCAACTTGCCAGTCATGTCCATTCACCATCTGCAATAGTTCCCTACAGCTGTTGTGACAAATTACCACAGGCAGGTGGTTTAAAACAGCACAAACATGTCCCTTCACAGTTCTGCAAACTAGAAATCCAAGATCAATTTGCCAATAGGACCATGTGCCTTCAGAGGCTCTGTAGCAGAACTTCTTTTTTGCTTCCTCCAGTTTTTAATCTGTTGACATGTTATCCCATGACTCTTCTCTTTTCCAAGTGCTCATATTAGACCTATGTCTTCTCTCAAATCTCCTTATCTTCTCTCTCATAAGCTCATTTGTATCTCCTCTTGCCTTTCATAACCTCAGCTATATAAATCCATAAAAAAAAATCCCCCATCTCAAAATTCTTAATTGCTCATGTCTACAAGGACCTTTTTTTAGATAGTGTTGAAGTTTCCAGGATAATGGCCTAATACATTTGGGGTCCATTATCATGTGCTCTACTATCTTAAAAATAAATCCTCACTTCCACAGGCAAGCTATCATAGCTGAGCTAAGACAAGATGCCTCATCAAAGCCTAGCCAAAAAACTGAAGTCAAAAAATTGAATGACTATTGTTGCCTTAACCCAGAGTCCTGAAGCATGGTTTGTTACACATTAAGAGTAAACCAATACAGTCTTCAGCTACCCTGCTCCTTTCTAGCTTCATTCCACTGTCTGGATCAATATGGGCATCTACCTGCCTTTAATCTAAATTAACAGCTTAATATGAAATGTGATGAAAGGAAAACACTGTATCCCTGCTACTATACCTCCATATTCATAGGCACTAAGCTCTAGTGAGTCCTTTGGGCTGAACAACTCTAAACAATGGTGAGATTACCTGAACTGGCCTGTAATCAAATTGATAATCACCATAATTGTCATAGAACCTTCATCTAGCAACTGATAGAAACAGATATGAGATCTCACAGCTAAGCACTGGGCTAAGCTCTCAGTCCAGTCAAAGAGATAGAGAGGAGGGATTATAGGAGCAAAAGGGTCAAGATCATGGTGAGAAAACCACAGAGACAGCTGACTGGAGCTATTGGAAGTTCACTGACTCTGGACTGAAAGCTGGGGAATAGGCATGGGACCAAACTAGGCCCTCTGAATGTGGATGACAGTTCTGTGGAAGTGGACCAGGAATTATCCCTAGTGCATGAATTGGCTTTTTGGAACCCATTTCCTATAGAGGGATACTTTGCCCAGCCTCAATAAAGAGGGGAGGGCTTAGTCCAGACCCGATATGCCTGACTTTGTGGATTCCCCATGGGAAGCCTTACTCTCTCTGAGAAGAAGATGGGGAGGTGGAGAGGAGGGAAGATGAGAGGTGAGTGGGAGCAGAGGATGCAGGGGGATCTATGGTTGGTATATAAAATGAAAAACACAACTTTTAAGTAAAAAATTCTTTCTTCTATTTGCTTCTAGGATAGAATACTCCTATCTCAATGACTACTATTTTCTGTCTGCATTTGGTGGTTGTTCCTCTAAATAGGAACTACCTATTTCGGGTTCTCTGGGTTTCTGGGATTCATCCCTCAGACACAATATAAACTTCTCTTTGCACTTTCCTTCCATGCGAGACCTCAGTGAATCTCGTGATTACAGATGCCTCTAGCAACTCCAGAATCTCATTTCCAGCACACCCAGCACCTTAGCAGCACATGCCTTAGACGACTAGAGAACAACTCAAGACCAATTCCCCATTCGCCCTCTTCTATGCACAGACCCCATCTCAGCAACTGGATTCTCTCTCTTCCATGCACAGACCCCATCTCAGCAACTGGCAATCTCAAAACTTCATCTTGTTCATGTTGTAAGACTTAGTCCATCTCAATTCCACTGCTTTTTATATCTCACTCAACAATAAGTCCTATGTTTTTCCAAAATTCATCTGATAGTCAGTGGTTCTCACAGCCTGGTTGCCAACCACTGGTCTAGCTCATCATCATCTTGCTTAGGGAAGAAACCAGCAAACTAGAACTCGTGGGCAGATCCAGCCACCACCTGTTTTGTAAATAAAGGTTTATTGGAACACAGCCATATCCATTTGTTTACGTGTTGTCTGTGGACATTTTGCATTCTAAGGGCAGAACTGAATAACTGAACATAATCCATATGGCACTCAAAACTGAAAATATTTACTGTCTAATCCTTTGCAGAAAAATATTCACCAGTACCTGGCCTAGAATATTATAATCATAGGTTTTTCTATTTTCACTCCTTTCCCCATTATAGTTTATTTCAATGTAGCAGGAAGAATGATGCACTGAAAATATGAGTCAAACTGGATCTTCCATGCCTCCTTGTTTTAATTACCCCAGCTTACCTGACCCTGCTACACTATTCCCCAGCTACCCTCTACCTCACATATCTCCAGCTATACCAGACATGTTCCTTTCTAAGCATGCCAGCATATTCCTATTGCTAGGACTTTGAATTTTCGGCCCTTTCTCTCCAGTATTCCTTCTCCAAGTTCACTGTCACAATTAAGTGTCCTTAGGAGACCTCTCCTGCTCACCTTGTATCAAAGAGCACTGTCCCTCCATGCAATTACAACTCTTCTTAATTGACTGTCTCGCTATATATAGCACTTAACATGAGTATGTACTCTTATTTTATTATGATCTGTCATGTCTTCTTGTTTTTAGGCATTCTGCAAGACACACATTATTCCATCACCAACATTCAGTTTAGTGACTGGAACTGAGTAGATGCATGGTAAAGATGTGCTGAATGGATCTAGTGAAATAGTTGTTGATAAAGTGATTGCCTCATAAGCATGAGGACCTGATCTCGATTCTCACAACTCAGTTAAAAAGCTGGGCACACTTATAATCTCAGTGTTCTAGAGATAAACAAAAGCAGGTCACTGCTACTCAATGATGGCTGGCCTAATCTATGTGGCAAGCTCCAGGTTGGGAAAAGACTGTATCTCAAAAACTAAGGTAGGTGGCTCCTGAGAAACAATACTCTGATTGTCCTGTGGCCTACACACACACACACACACACACACACTACTTATTGAATGAATGGTTAACAGAATCAATAATTACTGTGGGCAAACCACAAGTTAAGCCCCTTCATGCTTTAGATGGCTGGCCTCTTAACAGTGAATAAAATAGTTACTGAAACCTGGAGCCTCAAGGTCACCAGCCAGAATTCAAAGTCAAGTGAAACATCAAGGTTCAGCATCATAAAGGCCTCTGCCTCCTAAAACTGCACTGCTCTGCATGTTTTAGAAGACATAACTTGTTAATTTATATCACTAGCAAACCATGTTTTCATCAGTAAATGAACAAATAAGCAAAATATGTTTCTGATACATGATGACATATTATTTAGAAAAGAAGTGTTAGAAAGGAAAGGAAATTCTGATACACTTCAACATGAAAGGAGCTTAAATGTATTATGTTAAGTGCAATAAGCCAATTACAATGAAAGCCAGAAATAGATGATCCCATTTCCTTAAGATGCCAATAGTACACATATACATGGAAGCAGAAAAGTCTGGTGATTGGCAAGAGCTGCAAATGTAAATGGAAGTGAAAATTATTACTTAATGAAAAGCAAGTTTCAGTCTAGGAAGATGGAAAAAGTTCTGGCTGTGAGGGTTGCAGTACGGTGAATGTGTGCATCACACCACTGCCCTGCATAGTTAAATGTAGGTAAGATGCTTAAATTGTACTTTTTATAAATTTTACAATAATTTTTTATTTAAAAATCTGTTTCTTCCTCCTTACAAGCTGTGGAATGCATTTGCTCTTCTGTTTATGGAGTAGGTATGTAAGGTTTAAAGAGGAAGGTAGACCAGATATAGGTCATTGGAGATAGCAACTTGAACTACGTCTCTTCTATCTCATTTCAGTTTGCTTCCTACCATCCTGACCCTTCTTGAGGCAAGAAAAAAGATTTCCCTTAATGATTTATTGAATTCTAAATACTGCACATGTGTTTCTTCTATATATTTGAGTTGAATAAGAGTTTCTAAATTTTTTTCTTCCTTGTTAGGATATTGACCTAGTAGGGTTATGGTCCTAGCAGCCAAGAGCTAAGTGAGAGCCAACTACAGAATCTGAGTAGAGCCAGCAGGGGGAGATAGGTCAGGAAACTGTTAATGCATTAGCATATGCAAATTGACAAGGGTAAAGAAAACTGGGAAAGCTGCTATTTTATCATTTGTGGTAATTACAGTAATTTAGAGTGGTGGATCAGTGGGTTCCTGGAGGTAAAAGCATCTTAGAAGGATAATGTTGTGTGATTAAGAAGTTCTGATTAAGAACTGCTGTCATTTTCTCATGAAAAAAGGTGGGTAAAGAGGCTGGGGTCAGAAGTGCAGTCGTAGAAGTCATAACCTTGCCTGCCAAGCCCTGCCTCCAATACTGGGGCTATATAGAGAGATAATACCTCCTGCTTTGTGACCCTCATAGAAGAGAAATTAAGGCATGACTAGTCATACATGCTGGGATGCATGCAACGATCATCCCTGTAAAGGAATCCAAAAGAAATGACAAACTTTCTCAATGGAGAGAATGGACTTCAAAAGAAAAAGTGACAACAAGACAGGGATTTATAGTGGCAGCTGAAGTTTTCAATTGATAGCAGCTGGGAGAGAAATTTGCAAAGGTGGGAAACCGAGTATTGTAATAAGAATGTGGATGGAGAACTTCAAAATGAAAGCACAAAGTAGAAAGCTGTAGTTCATGAGGAGTGCAGTCATATAAGGCTGGAGCCCAACAGCTGACAGAAGACAGGAAGACAGAAGGGGAGGGGGTGGCTTGAGCAGAACTGAGTGTGAAGAAAACTTTGAGATCCAGTGCAATTATCTGGAATAAGTGGTGGACAGATGAGAGCAGAGAGAGCACCAGACCAGGATTTGGGTATAACCTTCCTAAGCCTACTTTCTGCATACCTATCTTTACCTCCTAAAATTCCCACAGCCTCCCCAGTGTGACTAGCTAGGGACCAGACATTCAAAACATGAGACTGCAAAATACATTTCATATTCAAACCATGATATTCCATCGCTGCCTCCAAAGTCTCATGGCCAACTCATAATTAGTCCAGCTTCCCAAGTTTCCAGAGTCTTAACAGTTTCAACTATGATCAAAGATCCAAAGTTCAAAGACTCTTCTGAGGCTCAAGGCAAACTCTTAACTGTGCATCCTTATAAGATAAAATAGAGGATTACAATACTAATATACAATGGCAAAGAGCAAATATTCATTCCCATTCTAAATCACAAGAATAGAAGAATATCAACACTGGACCAAAGTAAGACTAACAACTAGCAGGGACAACACTAAATCCTGTAGTTTCATGTCTATCATCTGGGATACATAAAAGCATCATTTCAGATCTAATGGACAGCACCACACTTATGGTCTTGCCATTTACAACACACAATGCCTATCTCTTGGGTGAACTATGCTTCCTATGTACAATTTTCCTCAGTTAGATTCCTCATATCCCTGATATCTACAGTGTCTTGAGATTTCCATTGAAATCTATACCTCATCTTTACAGATATATGCTTCACCATGACAAAGGAATCTCACAAGAAATCTGACTCTGCTACATGCTGTCTGGCCTCCAAGAGCATTCTTTAGAATCTATGTACAAATCTCCATGATCTCCTTACATATGTTGGCAAAACCAAGACCAGATTGATTACATTAAGCTCTGCTGCCAGCCAGATTCCCTCATTCTAGTTTCAGTTGCCTTAGTGCCTGGTTGGTTGCATCTGGAAAAGAATTTCCTTGGTCAGCTTTTTCTTTTTCCTGTATGATGTCTGTATTATTTTAGGATCTCATTGCTGCAGTGAAGCACCATGACCTCCCTCCCCACCAAAAAGCAGATTGGAATAGAAAAGCCTTCATTAACAATAAAGTCCTTGGTCTCATCTGAAACTTCATGAGTAGAGTCTTCATTGTCCACATTTTCAATGGCATTTTTGTCTTCCAACCTCCAATAGAAATCACCTATTAATCTCTACTTACAATATTCTATGACTTTCCTAAAGTTTCCAGTCCTCCCCTACCCCCTAAATCAGTCCCAAGGTCTAAGAAACACTTGGTCACATTTATCTAAACAGTAACTTCATCTCTGTTACTAGTTTTCTACATTAGCTACTTTGGCATAGCTATGACCAAATACCTATCAGAAATAACTTTAAGATGGAAATTATTATTTATATTCATTATTTCAGGTCTCAATTGTGACTGGGAAACATGGCAAAGTCTATATATAGAAGTGGCAACAAGGGGCATAGTCTCCTTATATCTAAGCAGAAAAGAAGACAAGAAAAGCCTTCACAAGCACACTTTTACAGAACTACTTCTAATGACCAAGTCCCACCTCTGAAAAGCACCACAGCCTCCCAAAATAGTGCCACCAACTGGAGACCAAGTAGTCAAAATATGAGCCTAAGAAAGACATTTCAGATTCAAACCATAGCAATGGTAATTTAATTTAATCTCATTGCACATACATGTGAGAAAGCAAGATTAGATGATCAAGTCACATATTTGATGCCAAGCACCTGGTAAATTAAATATCAGAGTGGGATGCTAACACTGATTTCTGAGCTCTTTCATTATAAAATCTGAGACAAACTACTAAAACATAAGACAACATTACCCCAGCGCTTTATCATCTGGCAGGATGTCAGAGAGCAGACAAGGATCCATAATGTTACCAAATGTGGCAAGGCAAAAAAAAATCTTGAGGTTATTGTCAGACTACCGAAGGTCTAACCTCTGGTAGAGGTAGCCAGAGGTATTTTATTCCCACACACATTGCAATGAATCAGGTCACTAATCAGCAGAAGACAGTGAAACATTAGGCCTCTTCACCAGTTGAAAACTAATCTTAGGAGATAGTGAGTCCTTTGTTTGGGGGGTTATGCAAGCTAGGGTTAGCCATCCCTTTGCAGAAAATACAATAAACTATAAAAGAATCTTAAGATAATTTTTAAATCTAAGTGTCTATGATCTTTGAAGACTGAGACACAACCCCAAGCAAATCTAACACCTTTCACTAGGAATTCATTCATCAATTCACTCACAAGAATACTATGGAAGACAATTTGATGGAAGAAACATAAGAGGTGGGAAAAAAATTAGGAGTAGTCTTACAAGATGAAGGAAGCCAAATCTTTACCATAGGAATTGCAGAGCTAGGCATCCAGGGTCCAGAGCCACAGTCCAGCATGACTGATGGCAAGATGGAGACAGATGTGGCAGGGCCAGAACTAGCCTTAATACAGAGAACCAGAATCAGTGACAAGTTACAAACAGCATATCAACATGCATTTTATTAAACTCCTTATGTCAGATTAATGGCACTCCTTAAGACTTGTACAGAAGACAGAAAATATAGCCCTACATTGATTCCCACATGATAGTGTGTAGCCCATATATTTCCATCATGATCTGGGGTGGAGGTCTGCAGCCACCTGCAGCCTCAGAACTCCTAGTGCCCTTCCTAGTGTTTGGTGCCACATTGTGAGGACACTTGTAATGGCCAGGGTCTACAAGCCTTAGCCTACACTGGCTGTGTATACACCAGCCCCTCACATGAAGCCTCAGCCAGGGCTCACCACCAACAGATGGAGCGTTTGTTGACGCTCCGGTGACAGCTTGAAAACTCATCTCCTCCCTCTGAGCCGGCCCGCTCCACCTCGTCCCCCCATCTGCCATCTCATTTTAAACCTAGCAGAACAACTCGGCTAGAGCAATTTCGACTTTTTCCATCTGTGCCGAGTTAATTAAGAGGGTAATGAGAGCCGGGAATGAACGAGGCCTGCATTAATTCAAGATATGATTAAGAGAAACATTTCTAAAATATATATATGCATGCAGAGCAAGGCCGAATTATGTGGGTGTGCACCCCAGGCCTCCTGCCTCATGGTGTGTGCAAACACAAGGCTACCATCAGAGGACTTGAAGGAAACAGCAGGACAGGGACCATGCTACATATTGCAGGTGCACTAGAGGATCGGGCACAGAAAGCAAGACAGAGGTCCCCTTAGAGTCTATTTCCTACAGAGCCTCCACCAACAATTTTATATTTATCACTTAGTATGTACCTGGCTTAGGAAACAACAGACACAATTACTCTCATGGGCTTTTCTTTATTAGAAAGTCCATTCATTTATTTACTTAAGCACTGATCTCTAATAGTCCCAGATACACCAGAAAATGTTCTAAAGATTAACATAATAAAAACCTGAGTTTCAAATCCATGCATACATGTCTATTTCTCAAAAGAACATATGACACTGTTACCATTGATAGCATTTCAATTTTACAGATGAGGAAACTCAGGCTCAGAGTTATGAACAGACTTGTCCAACAGGTCAGTTAGGAAGTAGTGTAGATAAGATTTCAGCTGAAATCTCAGTGATCTCAAAACTCAATTGTCCTGCTAAGTAATACCAGCCTTGGCCTTCAAACAGGTGAATAGCAAGAAGCACAACACTGTGTTTTTAGGGCGGTAGAAAAGTGGCTTCTTATATGATCTTGCATGAATGGGAAGAGGGAATCAGGGAAGGCATCCCAGAGTAGGAACAGTCAAGCCAGGCCAATTTCTGTCACAATTTAGATTCAGCTTCTAGTTATCCTCCCAGGTACCAAACAATGCACCAGTTATTTAATGTGCTTAAAGCCATTAGCCTCACTAATCCAGTTAGAACCACACCACACCTCATGTGATGAATGAAAAGACTATGGTCAATATTCAGGTCCTCTCTGCTTGTGAGCACAGACAAAATTCAAACTGAATTCCTGATGCTAAAAGAGACCAAAATGTGTATAATACAAAGTAGAATGTAATGAGAAGAGAATATGAATGCCTTAGAGACATTAGCACAACAGCAGACTAAACAACAGAGAGGTTGACAGTCCTTTCTCTCAAGGGAATCTTGACCCTCCAGATTCCAATCCCCCTTATCCTGTCAAACTTTCACAAATCCATAGCAATGACTCACGTTCTCTAACTGCTCTGCGGGATGGAATTGAATCTAGGATTTCATTTCTATGACCAATGTATATCCACAATTATGTAGAATGACTCTAGCAAGTATAGAACCACCCTCCCTCTGTGAACTGACTGTTTTCTCTTCTTCCTCGACCTAGAAGACCAAGCTTAAAATACTCAAGCATGTCTCCAAAGTCCATCTATCTCCTAATGTTTCTTCTCTCAATACCCTAATCCCACTTTCCTTTATATTTGAGTACATCTGGAAGACTGAATGGCCTTTCAGTCCTTCAGAGTTTCAAGGAAAGTTGTTGTCATCCATATATTTTAGTCTCAATCTTCATCCTTGAAGCTAGAAGCATAGGAATCACTGTAATTCCTCATCATAATACAGGCCTGGCTACTGATGGTAACATGCCCTACATGTGACCAAAATTGCTAGAATAAGAACCTGGGTCCTTGGTACCCTACCATTCTAGGCTTATGCACCCATGCTCAACTACATAGTTAAAGAGATAAATAATGTCAAAAAAAGGAAAGAGATATTTAGATAGAGAGACAGATGCCTTTGAAACACAGACCGGTGTCCAGAGCACACTCAGAGGTAAGTGGATTCCAGCTCCAGGCCTCCCAGAGAATTCCTTTCCAGGGCCAGGGACTCACTCACTGCACTTACCTCACCTCTGGAGCAGCAGTCAGGCCCTAAGCTAAAGCTGGGAGTGCCCTTACTTACAGACACATAGCAGGAGGGAACTTCCATGGCCAGCCCTACTCCAGGATGAGCTGATTCATCATAAACAGACAGAGGCCTTCAAAATGCAGACTCGTGTCTGGAGCAGAGTCAGAGATCATGCAGATCCCATGTTCAGAGCAGATAGGAGACACACAAGCACTCTAGCCACAACTGACTAGGAGCTGACTAAGAGTGAACCATTAAAGCAATGGGCAGACACCAGTGCAAGAATGCATAAGACAATATAAAGAAGAACAAGGCAACACAGGAAGAATCTGGTGGTTTTACAATACCAAGACCTGAACAGAGCAATGAAGAGGAAACAGAAGGAAACAACATCAAAAACACCTTTATGAAGATTACAAAAGACTTAAAAGAGGATATAAAAATTCCCTTAAAAAAATAGAAAAAAATACAAACAAAAAAATTGGAAGGGATGAACAAATCCTTGAAAGAAAACAAAGAAAACCAAGAAAAAAAAAACAAAAAAAATGAAAAAAACATTCCAGGAAGTAAAAATTGAAATAGAAGCAATAAAAAAGTCACAAAATGAGGCAAAGGTGAAAATAGAAAATCTGAAGAAAAGAACTTAAACTACAGATACAAGCATAACCAACAGAATCCAAGAGATGGAAGAGAGAATCTCTAGAATGGAAGACTCAATAGTGGAAATAGATACATCAGTCAAAAAAAATAAATAAAACACTAAAACCAAAAAAGCCATAACAAAAAATGATCAAGAAATCTAGGACACCATGAAAAGACCTAACCTGAGAATAATAGGAATAGAAGAAGAATATCATCTCAAAGGCACAGATAATGTATTCAATAAAATCATAGAAGAAAGCTTTCTCAACCTAAAGAAGGAAATGCCTATAAAGATACAAGAAGCTTACAAAACACAAAATAGATTAGATTCCCCAAAAAAGTCTGCTTGTCACATAATAATCAAGCTACAAAACATACAGAAAAAAGAAAAAATTTTAAGATCTACAATAGAAAAAGGCCAACTTACCTATAAAGTCCGACCCATCAGAATAACACCAGACTATCCACCAATCCAGCCCTACAGAAAGAGGGAAAACTGCATCCTAAGGATCCCAGACGCACCCATGAAACCACAATCAATAATCCCACAGAAGAAAAGCCCACAGAAAAAAATACACACAAGCTACCACCAAAAACAACAGGAAATAACAATCAGTGGTCATTAATATCCCTTACTATCAACGGACTCAATTCACCTATAAAAAGGCACACCCTAACAGGATGGATAAACAAAACAGAAGCCATCTTTCTGCTGCATACAAAAAACACACCTCAACTCAAAAGACAGACACAGGCTCAGAGTAAAAGGTTGGGAAAAGATTTTCCAATCAAATGGTCCCAAGAAACAAGCTAGTGTTGCCATCCTAATATCTAACAAAGTAGACTTCAAAATCAATCAAAAGAGACATCTCAAGAAAAATTAATCAAAATCGCAATCCTGAATATTTATGCCCCTAATATAAGGGTACCTACATATGTAAAAGAAACACTACTAAAGCTAAAACTCTATATAAAATGTCACACTCTAATGATGGGAGACTTCAATATCCCACATTCACCCTTGGATAGGTCAACCAGACAGAAACTCAACAGAGAATAAGGAGTCTAACAAAGGTAATGATGCAAATGGACATAATAGATATTTACAGAAGCTTCCACACAAACACAAATGAATATACATATTTCTCAGCACCATATGAAACTTTCTCTAAAATTGACCACATAATTGGTCATAAAGCAAATATCAATAGATACAAAACAGTGGAAATAACCTCTTATATCATATCCGACCATCATGGTCTAAAATTAGAGTTCATCAACATAAAAAATCACAGAAAGCCTACCAACTCATAGAAACTAGAAATCATTCAACTAAACCACCTCTGGGTCAAGGAAGAAATTAAGAAAGAATCAAAGTCTTCCTAGAATTTAATGAAAATGAATCCACAACATACCCAAGCTTATGGGACACAATGAAAGCAGTGCTAAGAGGAAAATTCATAGCACTAGATGCCTATATGAAAAACCTAGAGAAACCCCACACTAGAGAACTAACAGCTCATCTGAAAGCCTTAGAACACTTAGAAGCAAACTCACCTCAAAGGAGCAGACAGCAGAAAATAATCAAACTTAGAGCTGAAATCAATACAATTGAAACAAAAAGACTAATACAAAGAATCAATGAATCAAAGAGTTGGTTCTTTGAGAAAGTCAACAAGATAGACAAACCCTTATCCAAATTAACCAAAAAGCAGAGAGAGAGAGTATTCAAATCAACAAAATGAGAAATGAAAAGGGGGACATAACAACAGACTTCCAGGAAATCTGAGGAATAATCAGGTCATACTTTGGAAATCTATACTCCACAAAAAATGGAAAACCTAGAAGAAATGGACAGCCTCCCTG
>PVIH01001359.1:216672-241568 GCA_004025045.1 Sigmodon hispidus
AAAAAAAAAAAAAAAAAAAAAAAAAAAAAAAAAAAAAAAAAAAAAAAAAAAAAAAAAAAAAAAAAAAAAAAAAAAAAAAAAAAAAAAAAAAAAAAAAAGCCCAGGTCCAGATGGTTTCAGTGCAGAATTCTACCAGACATTCACAGAAGAACTAAAATCAGTACTCCTCAAACTGTTCCATACAGTAGAATTTGAAGAAATATTGCCAAACTCTTATGAGGCCAAAATCATCGTAATACCCTTGCCACTCAAAGATGCAACAAAGAAAGAGAATTACAGACCAATTTCCCTCATGAATATTGATGCAAAAATTCTCAACAAAATTCTGGCAAACTGAATAAAACAACATATAAAAAACATCATCCACCACAATCAAGTAGGCTTCATCCCAGAAATGCAGGGATGGTTCAACATATGAAAAATTGTAAATGTGATCCTTCATATAAACAAATTTGAAGGAAAAAAAAAAACCACATGATCATTTCCTTAGATGCTAAAAAAAAAACCCTTTGTCAAAATACACACTCTTTATCATAAAGTACTAGAGAGATGAGAAATGCAGGGAAATATATGGATATAATAAAGGTGATTACCAAGAAGCTGACGGCCAACATTAAACTTAATGGAGAAAAACTCAAAGCAATCCCACTAAAATCAGAAACTAGACAAGGTTGTCCCCTCTCCCCTCATCTATTCAATATAGTTCTCGATGTTTTTGCTAAAGAAATAAGAGAACAAAAGAAAATTAAGGGAATACAAGTTGGGAAAGAAGAAATGAAACTATCTCTATTTGCAGATGATATGATTGTATAAAAAGAACTGATCCAAAAGTTCTACCAGGGAAGTTCTATAGCTGCTAATCACCTCAGCAATGTAGCATGATACAAGATTAATTCAAAAAAATTAGTAGCCCTCCTAAATACTAAAGATAAAAGGGCTGAAAAAGAAACAAGGGAAACATCACCCTTTATAATAGCTGAAAATAGCATTATATACCTTGGTGTAACTATAACTAAAGAAGTAACAGATCTATTTGACAAAAACTTTAAATCACCAAAGAAAGAAATTTAAGAGGATGTCAGAAAATAAAAAGACCTCCCATGTTCCTGGATAGGTAGGATCAACATAGTAAAAATGGCAATTCTACTGAAAGCAATCTACATATTCAATGCAATTCCCATCAAAATACCAACACAATTTTTTACAGACTTTGAACGAACAATACTCAACTTCATTTGGAATAACAGGAAAGCCAGGATTGCCAAAACTATTTTGCTCAACAAAAGAACCTCAGGAGGCATCATCATCCCTGACTTCAAGTTATACTATAGAGCTACAGTATAAATAAAAACAGCTTGGTACTGGCATAAAAACAGACTTGTGGATCAATGGAATTGAATTGAATTGAAGACACCGACATTAACCCAAAAATCTATGGACACCTGATTTTTGACAGAGACCCAAAATTTTCAATGGAAAAAATAGTGTCTTCAACAAATGGTATTGGCATAACTAGATGGTAGTGTGTATAAAAATGCAAATAGATCCAAACCTATCACCCTACAAAAAACTCAAATGGATCAAAGATCTCAACATAAACCCAGCCACACTGACCTTGATAGAAGAGAAAGTCGGAAATACCCTCCAATGTATTGGCACAAGTGACCACCAGTAGCACAGACACTAAGAATAACAATCAATAAGTGGGACCTCCTGAAACTGATAAGCTTCTGTAAAGCCAAGAACACCATCAAGACAAAACGACAGCTTACAGAATGGGAAAATATTTTCACCAGCCCTACAAATAAAAGGACTGATCTCTAAAATCTATAGAGAACTCAAGAAACCAGAACCCAAAGCCCTAAACAACCCAATTAAGGAAATAGTGTTCAGAACTAAAAAGGGAATTCTCAGCAGAAGAATTACAAATGGCTGTAAGGCACTTGAAAAAGTACACAACATCTTTAGCCATCAGAGAAATACAAATCAAAACAACTTTGAGATACTACCTTATACCTGTCAGATTGGCTAAGATTAAAAACACAGATGACCGCCTATGCTGGAGAGAATTCAGAGCAAAAGGAATACTCCTCCATTGCTGGTGAGAGTGTAAGCTTGTTCAGCCACTTTGGAATGCAGTATGGTGGTTTCTCAGAAAATTGGGAATCAATCTCCCCAAGGATCCCGCAATACCACTACTGGGCATATACCCTAAAGATGCACATTTGCACTCCAAAGGCATTAGCTCAACTATGTTCATAGCAGCATTATTTGTAATAGCAAGAACCTGGAAACAACCTCGATGCCCCTCAACTAAAGAATGGATTAACAAACTGTGGTACATCTACACAATGGAATACTACTCAGCAGTAAGAAAAAATGATATCCCAAAATTTGCAGGCAAATGGATGGATTTGGAGAATATCCTCCTGAGCGAGGTATCTCAAACCCAGAAAGATAAGCAGGGGATGTACTCAACTCATTAGTGGACTTTATACAAAAAGCAAACCATGTCCAAGCTGCAAACCACAAACATTGAACAGCTTGAGATCTGAAACACCTTGGACTGGCACCTAAGGAACAACTAACCCAGTCTTGACATTAGGATGAAGAACTCAAACTTGCCTGGAGTGGATGTTGAACTAATCACCCTTGGGACCATGGGACTTCCTGACTTTTCTGGGGAGGAGATGAATAGAGAGTGACCGGGGTGGGGGAGGAGGGTCAGGAGAAGAAAGGGAGTTTGAACAAGGAGATACATGGATAAATAACGAGGCTTTATTTTATAAAAAGAAAAAAGATATTTATTTATTCAGTATAGCCACAAAAGGAAAAACAACAAATAAGTATATGTAGTGACATGCCACTCTAACCAAAGTCTATCTTTGGGAATCTTACATGAAGTTTAAGTTTAAATAGAAACCAAGAAATACACATGACTGCATAATTCCAATCATGTTATGGCTCCTCTCATTATCTTTCCTTTAGTCTTGAAGGCAAGCTGCTCTGAAAAGCTGTCAGAGCTGTTGAAATCTCGTTGAGAGAAATGGGCTTCCTCCCTGGCTGGGCCCAGGGCCCAGATTTTTCCTTTGCCAACATAGGATTTTTAGAATATTCAGATTTCTTGGTAATCATTGTTTCAATGGTTAGTATTCTAGTTAGTGTTACTATCATTATGGTGAAACATCCTGGCCAATGCATCTTGGGGAGAAAAGGATTTAATTGGCTTATACTTCCATATCACCTTTCATCATAGAAGGAAGTCAAGACAGGAACTCAAACTCTGGAGGCAAGAACTGATACAGAGTTCGTGAAGGGGTACTGAGTGTTGCCTTGCCTGTTATAGTTTGCTTAGTCTGCCTTCTTTTAGAACCTTGAACCACTAGCCATGGGGTGGCACACCCACAATGGGCTAAACCCTCCTCTGCCAATCATTAGTTAAGAAAACATACTATAGCCCCATTTTATGGTGACATTTTTTTCACCCAAGACTCTATTTACAGATGATTGATTCAATCTTGTGTCAAATGTATATAAAACTAGTCATCACAGCAGGGCAGCCAAAAAGAGAAACACAAGCATCTCCCTATAGACTATCTTTCTCCAACCAACTCCTGGGATTGTCTCTAAAGTTCTCCTGGATCTCTGCTCTTCTAGCCATCCTCCCAGCCAGGCTGCATCTCTTCCATTTCTTATTCCAATCTTTCTACCTGTAATCCGGCTTCCACAGATCTTTTTCAGACCATCCTCTTTACCCACTAGAATATGATAATTCCTTTTTGGCATAAATGTGTAGAATGTTTTTTTAAGGAGACAATCTAATTTACAAATCAATATACATTTTAAGTAAAACATTTAGTCTTCTGAAAAAAGAATGTATGATTCAAAAAACTAATGTGCAAAATTCAACAAGGAAGTGTACATGAAAACTTATTTTTTTTAACTGTGATATTGTCATTCTGCTGCTGTGAAGGCAAAATGAAACCCTTCCAGGGGCCCAAAATGGAAGGAGACCTTAAGAACACATCAGAAAACTAAAACCTTTTCACACTATGAGTTCAATTGTCTATTCTGTGTACATTTTTTTTTGTATGGATTCAGGGTATTTTTTTTTCCTCTTGAAGAAAAAGAGATGTTTTTGTTGGCTGCCTTTTCTAGTCATCATTTGCTCATCTGCAGTCTGTTGTGATGGGCTGAGTCTCATGTACTTCAAAGTCATTGAGATTTTCAGCTTCCTCACTGCTGGACCTTGCTTTTCAAAGGTTGGTTATATCAAGTAATATAATTTGAATGTAAAATGTCCTTCATATGCAGTGGGATACTTGACCCATAGCTGCTAGTGGTTGTACTTTGGGAAGTTGTGCTATCTTTCACAGTGTGGCCCCACTAGCAGAAATGAATTGCTGAATACAGACCTCAAAAATGGCATCTGCCTCTAGAACTCACTGTTTCCTTAACCAAGCTGTGAGAGGCTTCCAGCACATGTTCAGGTGCTGTGAACTCCATCATGCCTTCTCGGTTATGATGGACTGAAATTATAACCAAAACAAAGCTTTGCTCTCATAGTTCCTTCTGCAAGGTATTTTTCACACCTGAGAGAAAAGTCTTACAGAAAATCAGCATTAGATGTGGTGAGATAAACCTAATGTGTGGTTCAGTGCTCATTAGAACTGGTTTGTAGGAGGAATCTGGGACAAGTCCAGAGTTGTGAGCTAGAGAAGCCCTAGGATCATGTCAAGTAGACCTGCAAAGGGCAATTCCAGTCAGATTTCAGAAGACCAGAATGCTTATAGAAATTCAGAGAGGAAAGGTAGTACTCATGAGACTCAAAGAGAAATCAACCAGATCTATCAGAAACTGAGCAAGAAACCATTAATGTTATATCCTGAATAAGAATTGGTCAACATTACTCCTATGTTCTAAAATTTTGAGTTGGTTGACTTTAAAAGTAATGAAGCAATTTATTTGGCAGTGTAAAGTTTAGCTTTCAGGCTGTGGCATGATTATTACTTACTATTTTTCCTCAATTTTGCAATGAAAATGAGCAAAAAGCTGTGATAAAAAATGTGCACTTTAATAAAGAAATTTGAGCCCATTTAAAGTTGCAGACAAGGTGGGTACAGACAAAATACTGTAATTGTTAAGGAGAATAATAGCATCAAAGAGAAACCATAGACTTTGCACTGGAAAAATAGAAAGGTGTCTTACATTATTCATAATAGCCAGAACCTAGAAACAACCTAAAGGTCCTGCAACCAAAGAATGGATAAAAAAAATGTGGTACATTTACACAATGGAGTATTATTCAGCAGCTAAAAAAATGGCATCTTGAAATATGCAGGCAAATGGATGGAGCTAGAAAAAAAAACATTTTGAGTGAGGCAACCCACACTCAGAAATACAAACACAATATATACTCACTTATATGTAGATATTATACATAAAGCAAAGGAAAACCAGGCTACAAACCATAACTCCTGAGCAGCTAGGTAACAAGGGAGACCCTAAGAGTCACATCCATGGATTCCCTTGGAAAGGGAAAATAGATATGATCTCCGGAGTAAATTGGGAGCTTCAGGGGAGGGGATAAGGGGAGGTGGGAAGAGAAGACAAAGGAATGGTATGGTTGAATTAGGGGAGGGACAGAGAGGGAGAGCAAGAAAAGAGATATCTTGATAGTGGAAGCCATTGTGGAGTTGGGGAAAAACATGGTGCTAGAAAATTTCCAGGAATCCACAAGGATGATCCAAGCTAAGACTCCAAGCACTAGTGGAGGAGAGGATGCCTGAACTGGACTTCCTCTGTAATCAAACTGATGAACATGCTGATTGTCATCATAGAACCTTCATCTAGTCACTGATGGAAGCAGATGCAGAGATACACAGGTAAGCACTGGTCTGAACTCCCAGTCCAGTCAAATAGAGAAAAGAAGGATTATATGAGCAAAGGGTCAAAATCATGATGGGGAAACTCACAGAGACAGCTGATCCCAACTACAGGGAGCTCACTGACTGTGGATTGAAAGCTGGAGAATCTGCATGGGGCTGAACTAGACCCTCTGAATGCAGACGACTGTTGTGTGGCTTGAGCAGTTTGTGGAGCCCCTTGTAGTGGGACTAGGATTTATCTCTTATGCATAAACTGGCTTCTTGGGGCCCATTCCCTATAAATGGATACCATACTCAGCCCTGATACAGGAGGGAGGAACCAGCCCTGCCTCGCCTTGATATGCCAGACTATGCTGACTCCCCATGAAAGGCCTTACCCTCTCTGAGGAGTGTATGGGGGAGTAAGGTGGAGGAGAGGGGAATCAGAGGTAAGTGGGAGGAGGGGAGCAAGGGGAAACTGTGGTTTGTATATAAAATGAAAAGAAAACTTTTAAATAAAAATAATTTTAAAAAGAAAGGTGTCTTGACGATGAGACCCAATCCATTTAAGGATCTGTGTGCAACAACAAAGAAAACTCATTTGAAAAAAGCTCTCATTTAAGAGGTGAATTACTGACTAAGAGCTATGTAAGCAGAAAGTGACACTGTGGCAGTGACTTTTCTAAGAGGATGCCCTACAGAAATGTTTTCTCTAAGATTTAGCCATTCATGCACTCAGCCATGGTCCAAGAAAGTACTGATATATCTCAAGGTGGCAGCAAATGTTGATGTTATGTGGTACTTGTTTCTTAGGCATATAAAATTCAGGATGTACAGAGATGTGAAGAATATTGCCAAGATTTTTAAATACAGCTGATGAGTGCAGACGATGTCCAGCAGGGTCAGAGTCTCTGAAGCGCCAAAACAAACTAGGCAATGGAGATTCCAGCATGCTGGAGATGCCAAAAATGTGAAATATTTGCCAAAGAAAGCCTGGGCATTGAGTGAGAATGGTGAAAGAGAGAACTCTTCTACTGAGGGCATTAGGGTGAGATAGAGTTCATGAAGCCCACTGGAGCCCACATGATGCCAACACATTGCCAGATATGGGACATGGAGCTATGAAATGTTTATCCAGCTGGCTTGGAGTTTTTTGTTGTTTTTTTTTTTAAATTATTACTTCTTGCTGTGTTCCTAGTCTTCCCTCTTGGAATGAGAATGCTTCTTCTGTGCCATTGTATACCAGAAATGTTACTCATTATTGTTCTTTTATTGTAACACAAGCTTATACCTAAGAGATTATCTTGATTCTCATAAGAAACTTTGACTTTGGGACCCATGAGCAGTGTTAGAAATGTTAAAACCATGGAGACTTATAAGAGCATATGCATATAGGTGACATAATATGGACTGCACAGGTGACATTATTAAATAAAAGAGAGTGGTGTGTGTGTATGTGTGTGTATAACAATAATAAAAAGAGAAAATTAATTTGAGAGAAAGCAAGATGGTGCAGGGGTAGGATTAGAGGAAGGAAAGAGGAGACATGCTGTAATTATAATGTAATTTTTTAAAAAGAAGCTATTATTATCTTAGTTAGGGGTTTTATTACTGTGAAGAGACATCATGACCATAACAACTCCTATAAAGGAAAACACTTAATTGAGGTGGCAGCTTAAAGCTTCAGAGGTTTGTCCATTATCATGATGGGAATCATTGTAGCTGGGAGTATGATGGTATGTAGGCAGACATGTTGTTGATAGCTACATCTTGATCAGAAAGCAACAAGAAGAATTGTCTCACTGGGAGGAGCTTGAACATAGGAGACACACACATACACAAACACCACTCTCTTTTATTTAATAATGTCACCTGTGCAGTCCATGTTATGTCACCTATATGCATATGCTCTTATAAGCCTCCATGGTTTTAACATTTCTGGCAGCAGGCAGGTAGGCATGGTGCTAGAGCAGTGACTGAGCACTTTACATCCTGATCCACAGGCAAAGGGAATAGCACTGGGCCTGGTTTGGGCTTCTGAAGTCCAAAATGTGCTTTTAAAAGGAGCACATCTCCAACAAAAGCCACAATTTCTATTTTTTTTTCAAGTTCAATTTCTTTATATATATATAAAGATACATATATATATACATATATGTATCTTTATTATTTGGTGATTTTTTACATCATGCACCCCATCAAACTCAGTTATCAGACTTCTCAGATTCATGCCCACTCTTAAGATCTTCTCATTTACAAAACTGCCCATTCATGCTGCTCATTTACTTACTGGAACATAATTTCTATTCCTTAATCAGTGCCACTCTCTGGTGACTAGGCAGTCAAATACATGAGCCTGTGAGGGCCATTCTTATACAAACCAACATACTCCTTTATATTGCTTCAGGCAGACATTTTTGTTACAGCAGATAGAAAAATAGCTGATATATAAGGTTTTCAAAACAATGGAGCAGTATTCACTTCATCCTCATTAAGATGGTTACTAGGCCGGCAACACAGCTCAGGAGGATTCTTGATTCACCAGAACCCATATAAAGATACAAAAAGAAAAGCACCTACATGAAGCTATTCTGTAACCTCTGTGCATGCACTATGGTATTGTATGTCCACACACAGGGTTGGGAGAGGCATCTAGTCCATTTGAGGCTCAGTGAAATGATAACACATGTGCTGTGAAATATAATGTAACCTGAACTTACTTTGCTAAGCAGATCCTGGACTGCATCCTCTATAAAGCATATAAGGGTTAGGGTTAGGGTCAAATGTCAAAAGCATATGAGGAAACCAAAGGAGCCAGATATAGCAAAATGCATCTTAAATACACATGCAGATATGGAGAAGGGAGTCCCATCTCTACCCAGAACACCTTTGTGGAACCTCAGTTTCCCCCATCTAAGAAGTGGTGGGAAGTCACAGGACTTCAGTAATTAGTTTCTTTTTTTCTGTTAGTCTACAAGTTTCCTTTGGGGATGGTTGATATACACAAAGAAATCAATGAGTCTGTAAGCTCATCAGACTTGATTTCCCTGACCAGAAATAGTGTCAAGAAAATTCAAAAGAGGCCAAAGAGATGGGTTAGTGGTTAAGGGCTCTGGATGTTCTTCCTGAAGATCTGGGTTCAATTCTCAGCACCCATATAGAGGCTAACAACCATGTTTAACTCTAGTTCCAGTAGATCTGATCTTTTTCCAGACTCCATGGACACTGCATGCATTTAGTGTACAAATATACACTCATACAAAATGCAAAGATACATAAAAATAAAAAATTTAAAGACTTGGAAAAAGTTTCTCAGAATATAACAGGGAAATTAACTCACTCAGAAGAGCATTTGTATTCATATCACTATGTGCATGTCACCAACTGACAGCTTTGTGGTAGCTATTGATATTAAGGGTCAAATAGCAGTTGAAAATTGCCTCTGTGCTATATGCTTTACTGTATTATAAACTTGATAAGCTAAAAAGTGCATGATGCCCTTGCAGTGAGTGCTCTGAAGACAAATAAAGCATCACCAATGAGATGTATTAATGTGAGGTGCAGAATAAGAGGAGCATGGATCATTTCCTGCTCCTTCAAGAGGAGATATGTACAGGATTGCAATGACTAATTTCATAAGAAATAAAAGTTGGGGCTGTAGCTGCAGCCCAATCCTCTGGACCACATCTCTGGCTGGATGGTCATTCATTCCATAGGCAAACTCATGACTTCCTCATCCAAGTTCTTTTTACCCTCTTAGAACTGACCAATGGCCTCTACTAAAATCCTTTTTTGATTCCATAAAATTATATTATTACACCTCATCCTGAAACCAAAATCAATATGAACATTGAATCAGTTTTCTCCAGGCTCCACAGATGGTTCCAGAAGTCACACAGAGGAGTGTCAACCCAAGTAGAAGCTCACAGCACCTGATCTAACCCTGTTTTTCTCTTATGTACAATGAGTGCAAAACTATGACCAGTGTGGTCACTTACAGGTTCCTTTTCTGCTAAACATGATGTAAGAAAAAGTCTAGTAGCTTTTCCTGCTATATGAATCTCCACCCCACCCCCCAACCCATACACACACACACCAGCCATGTTCTGTACAAGCTTTTATGTGGCTCTACATCTTTGCCACATCTGCCTGTACTGAGGTAATTTTCTGAGCTGAACACATCTAAACACATGCCACACAAGAAAGCTAGAGAATATTAGGATCTTAGCCCTAAAAGACAGCAGGCATTGGAGAACATGTGTAGAAGGAAAATGCAAAGGCAAGTAAAGTAAGGAATAAAAGAAGCAATGGGAGGGGGAAAAGGAAGAAGAGAAGGAATGTGAATGAAAACAGAGAGAGCAATTGGTTTATGGAAAGCACATTTTGAAGCCTGGAACATCTGTTACTATGGTGAAGCTATATCAATGCGCTTGGATTCCAGGAGGAATTCAGCATCCTTACAGTAAGTCCATTTCTTTGCCTCTCTTCATTGTGCTGGGTGTCCCTCAGAAGCCACAGAGCCCTGTGGAACATAGATGACTATTATAACTGTCTATCTGCAAGACGCTCTGGCTAGACACAAAAATGGACAATTATACTGAAGTGAAAATGAGCAGATGTGGGAAGAGACAGTCCCTGATGACTTAAAATCAAAGCAGGAGAACAGAAAGTTGGGAAATCCCACATGTGAACTCCACTTCATTGCTTCCAAAGAGAATGGTGCTGATTCTCTTTTATTTATCCAACCTGATTTTTCTTCTTCCCTCCTCCTCCTCCTTCTCCTCTTTCTCCTCCTTTTCTCCCTCTTCTCCCTCCACCCCCTCTGTTTTGCTGGGTACTGTCCAAGGTTCTGAATACCACAATGGAAACAAAGCAATCTAGGTCCCTAGGCTCCTGGAGCTTGCAATGGGGGAAAAAAAAAAAGTAGTTCAATAAATACATGACTGCAGAATGTAGTACATGGAGACAGAGAGAGAGAGAGAGAGAGAGAGAGAGAGAGAGAGAGAGAGAGAGAGAGAGAGAGAGAAAGGAAGGAAGGAAGACAGATTGATTACAGGGAATCCATGGGGTATGCTGAAAGATCTAAAAGATGTATTCTTTAGATGAAAAAGCCCTCTGTAAAGATGCAGTGCATGAGCTGAGACAGGGGGAATGAGAAAGGGATTGAATCAAAGTCTGGAAGAAAGCACTCAAGAAAGAGGTGGAGAGTATACAAATATCCTGGGGTAGGAACAAGCATTGAGATGAAGCAAGAAGAAAGTTGATGTGATTATGGAAGAGTAAACAAAGTGAAAGGCTTGTGAGAGACAGAACAAGAAAAGTGTTAAGTTTAGCCCAAAGGGCGATCTCCAATGTGGTGCCCAGGGTTCTGGATTTTGTTCTCAGCGATTCGAAAAAATGTTTCTTTAACATTATTGGAGTAAGACCTTGTTGTATAAAGGGGACATTTGCATTTGCTCCTAGAAACAAATAAACCTGGTTTGTTTCTTGACCCTGTGTGACCCTTGACCATGGTTACATAGCACAAATCCAGGTTCACTAGTGGAGAACTGCTAATATATCAAGTGGGCATAGAAATCTGAATAGTCCAGCTTGGCTGTTAACCTGAAAATCAACTGACAATGATCCTTGCCAGCTCCAAAGCAGAAGTCAGACCAGCAGGAGCAACCAAACAAGGCTGCCACTGAGAAATGCCTTTTATGGAGGAATTAGCCATGAGACTGACTTTTCTGTCTCTGCTTAGCTTCAAAGTCTGAAAATTAAAAGCTCATTGTGGCCAGACTGAGATTACTGCTCTTTGGGCCTTCAAAAAAAAAAAAAAATCAGCATAGTGAACACCAAGGGAGGACATGGTGATTCTCAATGTATATTTGCCAAAAGAAAATAAATAGACTCTTTAAGAAGAACAAACAAGTTATGGGATGGGGCAATGGCTTCGTAGATAATCATGCTTGTTATATAAGCATTAGAACCTGAGTTCAAATCTCCAGTCCATCTCCATCAAGTTTTTGCTTGAATCCTTCCTGTTACTTTGAAAATTGAGCACAAACTCTTTTTTTTTCTTCTTTGTTTATTTTGTATTTATCAAGAAAAACAGTAAAATGAATTTAAAATGCTGATAAGCTAACAATAACTATAAAGAAGATAAAAATCATAAGCATGACTTATCAAGGCTGATAATGCAAATAAGATTGCTACACATGTATTTACTTTGTGTTCAGCTTTACCTCTGAATTTTTTTTTCCATCCCTGTATATCCTTATTCAAGGTTCCTTCTCCCTCCCGCCACATCAGGTCATTTTTTTCTTCTCCACAACTCCCCATCCCCTCCCTGGGCAGGGAGCAGACAGTCCCATGGTCCTACTGACCCAATAATGCTTGGATCAGTTCCACTCCTGGCAGGTGTTCCTGTAGTTGGAGTGGGATCTGAAGGGTCAGTTCAGGTGTTTCTGATCCCAAGCTGTTCAGTGGTTGTGGTTTACAGCTTGGGCATGCTTGGCTTTTTTTTCTTGTTTGTTTGTTTAGAGACTACTAATGAGTGAGTACATCCCCTGCTTATCTTTCTGAGTTTGTGATACCTCGCTCAGGAGGATATTCTCCAAATCCATCCATTTGCCTGCGAATTTGAGGATATCATTTTTTCTTACTGCTGAGTAGTATTCCATTGTGTAGATGTGCCACAGTTTGTTAATCCATTCTTCAGTTGAGGGACATCTAGGTTGTTTCCAGGTTCTTGCTATTACAAATAATGCTGTTATGAACATAGTTGAGCTAATACCTTTGGAGTGTGAATGTGCCTCTTTAGGGTATACACCCAGAAGTGGTACTGCTGGGTCCTTGGGGAGATTGATTCTCAATTTTCTGAGAAACCACCATATTGCATTCCAAAGTGGCTGAACAAGCTTACACTCCCACCAACAATGGAGGAGTGTTTCCCTTGCTCCGCATCCTCTCCAACATAGGCTGTCATCTGTGCCTTTTATCTTAGCCAATTTAACAGGTGTTAGGTGGTATCTCAAAGTTGTTTTGATTTGCATTTCTCTGATGGCTAAAGATGAAGAACACTTTTTCAGGTGCCTTTCAGCCATTCGTAGTTCCTCTACTGAGAATTCCCTTTTTTAGATCTGTACCCCATTTTTCGATTGGGTTATTCAAGGTTTTGGGCTCTAGATTCTTGAGCTCTTTATATATCTTAGAGATCAGTCCTCTATCACTTGTAGGATTGGTGAAAATTTTTTCCCATTCTGTCGGTTGTCATTTTGTCCTATTGACAGTGTCCTTGACTTTGCAGAAGCTTCCTAGCTTCAGGAGATCCCACTTATTGATTGTTGGTCTTAGTGCCTGTGCCACTGGTGTTATATTTAGGAAGTGGTCACCTGGAGCACAAACTCTTAACAGCTGTGCTCTCTACAGAATCACACAGAGACTTTTCAATCTCCACCTTTTTTTGGAGGGGGTGTTCTTTTAACCTCTTGAACAGCTTAATCTCCTTCTTGGTCAGTCATCATGTCATCATTTCTAGGAGAAGAAACAAAGCTAATTCCAAATATCCAGTATTAGGATTAGTGTTTTCCCTCCGAATAACTAGATGCTTTACAGCTCAAAAAATGTTGGTATTAGAAAATGTTTAGAAACCATCCTCTTCTCTGAAATTCTCCACCTTTGGGAGCGGCTAAGAACCATAAACTTGATAAACCACACCACTGGCTCCACACCCAACATGTGGGCTAGGCCTAACCAGTGTCAAATTACACAGCCACACTTCAGCTCAAAACTGGAGAACAACATGAGAGTTCACCTAAAGTTTTGAACTGGTTCTATGGCCTCAGAACCCTGGTTCCCACTACCTGAGGACAGTCAAAGTGGCCCTTCCTGTCCGTGTTTGATTCCTGAACACTGCTGGAGGAACCAGCCAGAGCTACTGGGCTATGGCTTGGAAATGAGATGTTTGTGGTCTTAGAACAAAGTTGAACCCTTTGGCAAGGACACTGCCATGAGTAGGATTTGTCTTGGAGGCTCACACAGCTCAGCATGAAAGGAGATTATTCTAAATAACATACAGCCCAATGTGGCATTATTATTCCTAGACTCTAAATCAATAACCTAAATAAAGTAAATTATTAGGTCTAGGTGGCATAAAATATGGGCACAGACAAAGAGACTTAGGGGACAATTTGCTCTAAATCAGTTTAACCACCTTGCAGCTTCTGGAATTACAGTCTTAATCTAACACATTAGTGAGATTAGTACGTGGTTTTTACAATTAAATTGCATATTTTATCACATCCCCTTCTTTCATGCTATATAAACTTTCAGGAAATTACAGACTCATAAACTTTGGCATAAAGTATGAGGCAGTAGGAAGCAGAAAAACCAAATTTGGGGTAGCACTGAATTCCACATTCTGTATTTTTATGTGATGTGAGAAAAACTTCTCCATTAATAAGCCCATTAGAGGAAAGAAATTTCAAAGAATGGGTTTAGAGATGAGTCTCTTGATGCAAACAACTGGGGACCCTGGGGAGTCAGGCTATTATTTATTGCAAAGAGAGAAAGTTTAAAGATTTTATTTTAAAAGAGTTTAGGTTGGAGTAGTAGGCTATTCTGTGAGCAAGGGAGTCACATGATCTCCTGAGTATGAGGTGTATCCTGGCCTCACCATGGTCCTCAATATATATAATTTAGGATTAGATTCCTCACCTAGTAGACCAGAAAATGAAAACAGCTTTTATTTCTTTATTTTTAACAATTTATTTTTAATTACATAGATAGAAATGCACATACATGTGGTGCCTGAAGAGGCCAGAAGAAGGTATTGAGATCCCCTAGAGATAGTTACAGATGGCTGTGAGCTGCTTTATGTGAGTACTGAGCAGCATGGACTCCAAACTGCTGAGACATTTCTCCAGACCCTAAAGCTGTTTCATAAGTCTTGTGTACAACTTCTTGTGACTTTGTCTTTGTGGTGTCTGAGAGACTAAATCTTTCACACACAGACCTGCCAATCATACATACACACGAGTGCGTCTACATGCGTACCCACAAATACAGCCTTTTATATCTGGCCTAAATGGAACTCTGCTCCACAACAGACTGGGAACCTCAGCTCTAAGGCTTCAGTTAGGACATGTGTCATGAACTAATAGGAAGTTGTTCATGAAAAAAAAAATCTTATAAGACATCTTCTAGAATCTTCTATGAAATGGAGGAAAGAAGGCTGAGAATTCTCAAACCAAGGGTGTCAAAGCAAAGCCCTGTAAAAGTGCAGCATATACTTAATGGAAGAGAATGTACTTCGGAGGTTTGCAAGTAGGATCTTCAAGATCAACAGCATCCAAGAGACTTGAATGCAGCCTTCCTCCCTCCACCATGGAATCTACCCTGTATAGATGTTACAAAGAATAATTAGAATTTTTCACATGCAGAGAGAGAGAGAGGGAGGAGAGAGGAAGGGAAGGATGGAGAGAGGGAGGAAGAGAGAACAAGTTTAAACTGGAGACTGCCAAAGAGCAAACCCTTTATAAGTTCCAACAGGAACAATCTTCAAATAAATATTATTAGTGTTATTTGTAGAAGAGTCAAGGTAGTCCTAAGAAAATGGTGCTCAATTTAGTTCATCAAATATTTATCAAGTGCCTAATACATGCCAGATCTTGGGGTGCCTGTAGGAGACAGACAGAAATCAGACCTTATCACTTCATGAAAAACTTGGAAGGATGATGGGAAGTTTGCTGTACATTCAGTAAATGGCAGTGCACTAAAGTATAATAATAGGGAGATCTCATAAACTGTGAAGCCCACTAGTCACACTAAAGGAAAATATATTGGTCATTTTAGCTTACAGGTGTCTACAGGCTGGGGCCCAAGCCTTAGCATCCCCATTATTAACAGATATGATACTGGCAAGGGCTTCCCAGTTTCCGTACATCTCAATCTTATCATCTATAGCATGGGGGCAAGAGGACAGGGAATATCAGAGCAGGCACTGTGTATTTCCTGTCAACAATACTGACCATCACTTGAGGTTTCCCAGATACCTCAGTCACTAGGGGTTCCATAACAATCCTACATACTGTAGAATCTCTTTTATAATCAGTGACACATACTTACATCCTGAAATGGAATACTGGAGGCTTGGACTTCTCTCATAGACAATGCTGGAACAACTTTCTCTTTAGTGATGCACTATTTATTAGTCTGAATGGTAAAATTATGCCCTACTCTGCTCCATTTGCCCCACTCCCTTCCCTTCCCAAGCCCTAGCTACATCACTTCTATCTCACATCAGAAAAGTAGAGCTCCAGGACCCCTGAACCATTGTGGATCACACTAAAATATAAGTGCCCCAGGGATGTTCACATTACAGTTAGGGTTGAATAAATGAGAGACATAATTATCTAAGTAATAAGTTATCAGGCCATGATAACTGAATGAATGAAGCAGTGGCTAGCTAAGGCACATGACATGTAGTCTCCTCACAATGCCAGCTCAACCCTCTGTCTCTCCCCTCTCCCCTTATGCTTCATTTGCCTGTTGTCTGTCTCTAAAGTGCCCACATTTAGCCCATCTGAAATATCCCTCACTTTCTCTTATTCATTGTAGGTGGGCTATCTAACCAATCATCCACTCCTTGTGTCTAATTACAGATGTAACAGAAAGGAGATGTGCCAGATGAACCCATAAAGAAACTAGCTGAGTGCTAGCCAATCTGGCATAGAACTTGACTTGGCCTGACCATGCCAGAGACCTCTGAAGAACCCACCATTTCCTTCATCCAGCTCCATCTTCAGGAACCTGAAAATCTCATTCTCTGCTGTTCAGAAGCTAAGGGTTTACTAGAAAGCTATGCTATCCAGGGATCTAAGCTGGAAAGATGCAGGACCAAAGACAATGAGGAGACCCTTGAAGGATGGGAATGAGAAAAAATAGTGGGAAAGTAAAGTGGTGGCTGTGTAGGGTTGGGGAGCACACCTGGTTTGGTAATATCAAGCATGGCTTCTCTAGGCTGCTCACAAATTGGCTCTGAGACCCTCATCCAATGCTGTTCCCATCTCTGGAACTTAGTTTCCCTGCTTGGAGACCTAGACTGGGCTCCCCTACACTTCTGCTTTCTCCCAGGGCACAGATGGAAAGGGAGAGGCAGAGAGCAAAAAACTAATAACCAGAAAGCAAGAGAAGAGAAAGGACCATCTGTCATGTTGGCGACTCTATCCCCTTCCTCTCTGGGGCTGATGACAGAAAAATGGACACCAAAGGAAGAGAAGGGAGCTGTGTTATCCAGTTTGCTGTGTGACCCTGAACAACATGCTCCCACCTCCAAGACTTCATTTGTAAAATGAAAGCTGCCAAGGATTTCTAATGACCAAGAGTCAAAGAGAGAAACCCATTGTTCAATATATTTTTTAAAAGAGAGAGGAGATAAGAGGCAGGCAGATAGACAGACAGACAGACAGACAGACACATACACACACACACACACACACACACACACACACACACACACACACACACAAAATGGGGTTGCTTTAAAGATATTCACAAAGGTCTGTACTCCAGAAGTTATTGAGGGTATGTTGAAGTGTTTTACGGGATTTTTGTTTGCTATGTGGTGGTTGGTCCAGTTTGGGTTTTGGTTTTGGTTTTTATTCAAGAAAAAGATTCTGTGTATCCTGGCTGTCCTGGAACTTGTTTGTAAACCAAGCTAGTCTCAAACTTAGGAGATATGCCTGCCCCTGCTTCTGAGTGCTGCTGGGTTTAAAGGCATGAGCCACCACACTCACATATACTTGCTACAGTCCCCTGTGATGGGCTGGAGAAATGGCTTAGCCATAGGTAGCTAGATTCACTACCAAAAATATAGTACCCTAGGATGCTTTTTAAAGTATTAGTGGATTGAAAGCAAGGTCCATCCACAGCCATTCTGCTTCCATCGGCTGGGAGCATGGCTTAGATTACAAACCATCTTGGTGGTTCTGATGAGATCCATCTTTGCATTAAAATTATCATGTTTGTATTATAATTGCAATCTAAAATGCCCCCAACAGCCTCATGATTTGAGTGTTTGGTACCCAACTTACAGAGCTATTTTTTATTATGAATAAAGCCTCATTTTTTTTTGAGTCATGTATCTCCTTGTTCAAATGCCCTTCCCCCTCCCGCCCCTTCCAGTCACTCTCTCTTCTTCCCATCACTTTATCTCCTCCCCAACAAGAGCAGGAGGTCTCAAGGTTCCAAGGCAGCCTAGTTCAGCATCCACTCCAGGCAGATCCGCTTTCCTCATTCCAACATCAAGACTGAGTCAGGTGTTCCTCTGGAAGGAGTGGGCTATGGAGCTATTTTCAAGGCTGTGAAACCTATAGAAAGATAAGATATAGCCAGTGGAAGTACGTTACGGAAACAGGCCCTTGAGAATTTTACCCAACCACTTTCTGTTCTGGTCTAGCTTTCTCCACATGTCCCCTGCTGTGGTGTAAACAACTCCCTATCTCATATCCTCTCCTACTACCATGAAACCATACCAAATCATTTCCATGCCTGCAATGATTGACTGAAATCCCTCAGAAAAAATGTACCAAGACAACTTTTCCTCCCATACATTGCTTCTATCAGGTACTTTGTCACAGCCAAGAGAAAAGTGACTGATATTAGTTAATGACCTTAATTCTCATCTAGGACTGTGACATTATCCATGCAAGTAAGCGATAGTCAAATGCATTCAAGGCTCAATCTTGTAGGAAACTACATTCAAGACCTAAGAAACTGATGGAAAGTAGTCTTGACATCCACATTCTGAGATGCTAAAATGAGTTCATCTATACCAGCAAAAAACTTTTGAGCACTTTTCATGTAAGTATTTTCTTCTTTCATAATAATCACTGTAGAGAAATAGCTCCTTGTTTTCTTGTTTATAAAGCCAAGACAAGGTAGATGACTTACCCAAAACTATACATCCGAGTGGTAGAAGCAGGGTGTTACTTGGGTTGTTCATATATTCTGTGACTATAGAATATAACTTTGGAAGTATTGCATGCAGGCCTGAATTCTATTAGTCCAGGAGTCATTAATGCTGTCTTCTGAGAGAACTATAATTCTTTCCATCAAAAATAATGCAACTGTAAGTCACAAGCTTGCAATATGAGACACAATCTTCCCAGAGCCCCTCATCCTGAAACTCATGTTCATTATCCATTTAATCACCATTCCATCATAAGTAACCTTTTGGCTAAGAGCAACAAGCAAGCATGTAAGTAAGTAGTTGTGATGTAGAATCACTCGTGTCTTCTGAAAACACTTGAAAGAAAAATGCATGCATGCATCTAGGTGAAAGGGAGTTGGCCAATTTACGTGGATATACAGTATCATCTGGGGAAGACACTGAAAATTCATGATGCTTAGAAGCTCTGAACCAGCTGCAGCCAAGTGTCAATGCATTTTGAACTTCTCTGGAATCTATGTTGCAGAAACCACTATGTACTCAAATTTGAGGGCCATTATACCAAACTTAGTTTCTTAGGAAACAGACCTCAAATGATGCTACCAAGAGAAGTGGATTCAGTTTACAACTTGGGTTTTTGTCTGAGTCATGAAGATATCCTTAAAGAGTCAACCCTTGGTTTTTACTATGAAGACAGAAAATTTGGAGAGGCAAGACAGTCATGGGGACCTTTCTAAAACCCTGAAGTCTAAGAAAGTTCTTCAGTAGTCTGCCTCTGTAGCTCTCCCTCCTCTTCATCTTTCCCTGCATCCTTTAAAACTGAGCTGAGCTCTCTAGATAACATGCAGGGTGGAGAAAAGGACATATGTCCTGGACTCACTATATGAGCATTTCTATTCTCTTTACCAGTCTCATCAGGAAATAAGTTCTCTCTGCTTCCACATTTTAGAAACGAACAGATGGTAAAAGTTTTGATTCAGGAATAATGTCCACTTGGATAGTTCATGTTCAAGGGTCCCCTACTGTCATTAAAAGACCATTATGAGCTCACAATCTGGACACTTCAGAAATCCCTTTTTTATCTTATGCTGAAGTGTTTTCCCATCCCACCCTAGCCCAGGCCAGCTTCTCCTGTTGAGTCTCTTAGTTCTGCCCTCTCACTCTGACAAGGCTGTCTCTTCCTCTCTAGACATCATCACCATCATGACAGCCAGAGTCCACACCCCTCTGTGTTTCCCATCAATGGGCTTTAGCCTCCTTATAGCACAAATTTTCTCCAAGTCTCTCTCCCACCAGCATAATTTCAATGCAGTGACATCAGAGCTTACTGGAAAATGAAACTGACTATACTACATCTCTGCCTAACAAGGTGCAATGTTTTCATACTGTTACAGCTGCCTTCCTTCATGGTCCATATTGAAAATGGTAGCAGTGGTGGAACACACAGAAGAGCTGCTCACTGCTAAAAGTAGGTGACTTGGGGGTTCTTGGCCCACCAAGAAGTGAGAGGCAAAGCATCTCAGTATATCTATGAGACATTTGCAACTCACTGGGAAGCTCAGGCTCCCATGGTTCTCCAACATATGTGACTACCCAAGTTATCTGGGATCTTTCCAGAAATGCTGCTTTACAGGACTACCATTTCTTCATCATCCCCATCTAATTCAGATTATTTTCCTTAATTGCAGTTATCTGTTAATGCATATGAATAAGCATTCATGCACAGTCTACCTCCTTATCAAAAAACAAGCTTTAACAGTTGTACTGTGTATGCAGTCCTTCTAGCCAGAGTAAATGCCACCTCTTCCAGGAAAACTTTAGAGATCACCTCTTAACAGTATCTTAGACATATTACCTTCTTGGGGTATTTCAAATGAGCATTGAGCAATATGAAAATGCATGGAACATAACATGTTCTCAGGAAACACTTGAAGGAAGATGGGTACGAGTGGATAAATGGCAGATGGTGAAAAAATGATAGATGTATAGGTGGGTGGATTGATGGTAGTCAGAACTTTGCTCTTCTGGCTTCTCAATTTTGCTTCCCACAATATCCTCACAGGCACACAAAAAGCTCACACACTTGGAAGATGCAATGACAATGTCCTTACATGGCTTTGTCATTTTTGCAGAAGGATCTGTTTCCCTATTTAAACAGAGTTTTCCTTTGCATGAAACACTACCTTCTGGAAAGACAGAAAAGGTATGTTTAGAAAGTTATTTCCCTAAGAGATAGGCTTAGGCTAAGAATATAATCTTTCAAGGCTTGCATACTTCCTTTGGCTGGCTGGGGAAGCAGCATTCCACCCAGGGAGAAGATCAAAAACAGCTTTGTTATTACAGATGTTTCATCTTCAAGCACAGGGTGCCAAGCAGAGAGAAGTAACATGTACCCAATCCAATATCACTGTGCCTGAACTCAAGGAGAGTTCAAGGAGAACCATGTGAAACCATTAAAAAGGACACACAGCTGCACCTCCTGCAGAGAACTCACTATGTCCCAGACATTCTGTTGAGAATTTTGTGCAGTGTCTTCTTTAATCCATACCAAATCTGCACTGAAGGCCTCTGATGCTACACTGTCTGAGTTCAATGCCTACACATGTGCACCATCATGTGTCAACAAAATGCAAGGCACTGTATCTAGTCCACTAACTTTCTCTGTTTATCAGGTGTAAAACATGCATGATGACCTTTCCTACTGCATGGAGTTCAGAGGAAGAACTACTGATGAATGGATACCATACACATAATAAAATTATATACAAACCACAGAACAGAAAGAGTAGGCTACCTGCTCATGTTGCACAGTGAAGAATGGATTTAAAATAAGCTTTGTATAATCCTGATCCACTGAAATAATTCTCAGCTAACAGGATGACTCCTTAAATCATGGATGAGAGACACTGTGTTGTGGTATATGAGTTTTAAGGATACTACAATTTAGGAATGACAGAGCCTTGGGCTAAAAATATTTTTCTGAGACATTATAACAATAATCAGCTAAAATTTTCAGTTGTTCAGAAATATATAATGTTCAAATAGACTTGGAAAGAAATTCAAAACCAGATGAGATATGCAACTATCCCAGAAATGGAGTCAGTAATTCAGTGTCTACCAAAGTGTATACACTGCCCCCTGCATACACACATCAGTACCATCGAAAAAGAAACAATGGGAATAAGTTCAATGGATTACAACCTTATACTAACATTTTGCAAGTATTATCAATAGAGAAGCTGAGTACAATTGGGGGGAGTCTTCTGCATTATTTCTAATAAATTTGAGTAATCTAAAGTTATGACTATAAAAATTCAATTAAAAACTCAACAAGAAACAAAGATTACAATAGAAAGGTGGATATATGAGCAAGCAATTTGCAAAGAAGAAAACACAAATGTCCAATAAACACTTGTAGAGGTGACTGACCTAAAACAGTGAGTTGTCCCTTTCTACTAGGATAATTGCTAGGTTGATATTTTTACAAGTATTATAACACAAAGTATTGCCAAGGATATAACAGAAAGGTGTCTATTCATGGGCAGTGAGGACATAAAATGGCATGAACACTTGGGAGGATAATTTGGCAACATGTAGCAAGCTACAGATGTGCATATCCTCTCATAATCACTATTTCCAGGCTGATGCCCTACTATTATGCATGTCTAAATGTACACATCATAGTGAGCATGCACAAGATGACACAGACCAAAGCATATAGTATAACTAAACAGCCCAATGATCCTTCAACAGACTTAGCATTGTTGGCTTTCTAAGGCTTAAATGCAACAAAAGTTAAAATGTCTAAAATAGCTGACCACCACACATCTGCACATCTAAACTCAACCACAAAATGTTGAATGAAAAAAGTTGCCAAATAAAATGTTATAATCATTTATTTTAAGATATGAGACCTACAAACTTAATATGTTGCAGATAGAAATGTCATAAGCACTCAAATGCACATGCATATATATGTGTATGTGTATGCATATATTTGTGCATGTATATTCATTTTCATATACGTATATGAATGATATTCAAGAAGGATGGGTGCTTTTGGATACATAGATGGACAGGTACTTTTGACCAGAGGTTTGAGAAAAAAAAGTAGCTGGAACATTTTATTTCTTAAAAGAAGATATATTTGAAGCACACACACACACACACACACACACACACACACACACACACACACACACACACACAGAGTGCCCTATGGAAATAAGTGGGTAGCAATTAGTGTTTGGGGAGTGTGCCAAAATGAAAAAGTAAAAGCAATGACTGTGAGAGCCTGTAACTCCTGACCTAGCAATTGGACCTTCAGGAATTTAAGCAACAAATATTTGTTCATGAATTTGTATTATAAATTGTTTGTAATAGCAAAAGCCAGAAAACAACCTAAATTCCTAATGAAAGTGACTAATTATGCAAATTATAGAACACGCAGAAAACTGAATGCCACATATTCATTAAAATGAATTATACAGCTCTGCCAATGCTAATAAGAGGTCATTTCTAATATACATTGTCAGGGGGTACCATGCAAAATACTGCATACTATGCCCCTCTATGTGTTGACAGATCTGTGAATATGCATGATTTTAAAAGATGTTTATACTCTTTCCCCTTCCCTGTCTTTTCCTCTCTTGTGCATACCTTCCCTGCCCAATGTCTCCAACTCTCAGCTGCAGCAAACATATTCCCATATATCCCCACATATTCCCCATTATAATGTTCAGCTTTGCCACAGGCCCATAGCACCCCAGCCATTATAGATGCAAATTTCTGAATCTACAAACCCAAGCCATCCCTTTCTCTTTATCAGTTGTTTGTCCCAGGTGTTTTGTCACAGTGATAGAAAACTAACTAATATCACACATAGCAACTTACAAAACACAAAGCAATAAAGCATAGCATGGAGGAAAGGATTTGGGGTTTTCATTTTATAGTCAGATTTCCTGGTTGAAACTCAATTTTTTAAAATATTTTAGGCAAACAGAACTAAATTACAGTCACAGACTCTAAAACAGACTTCTATTAACAAAACCATATGTTACCCAAATAATCCAATTTTATATATCATAATTGAATCTGCCTTTGTTCAAGAAACATTTAATCTTTTGCGCTTAAATAACCACTCATGAACCACCTACTTATAATAATAAAGTTCTTGTTATACCAAGACACAACTACCTGGCTTCCCTCAAAAAAGACAGTGTTTCAGGAGGGGTAGGTCACTTACAAGGCAATCTGGGTGTCCATCAACAGGTTAATGGATAAAGAAAATACAATATATGTACACAACAGAGTTTTATTCACTTGTAAAGGAGAATGGGAGACAAGAATAATAAATGAATATGACTGAAGTTTATCATATGTATATACAGAAATGTCATAATGAGGCTTCTTTGTACAATTAATAACATATGATGATTTGAATTTTAAGTAAAAAGAAAATCAAGAAAAGCAACTATTGACAATAGTGAGAGAAGGTAAGCCCCCTCTACATGTGGCCTTGTGTCTGCTCACTTGTCCTTTCCTTCTGCGGTCCACTATTTGATACTGGAAGAGTGGCTTCCATCATATGTACAACCTTCGTATGGCAGAAACAGCAGAGGGTGAAAATAAGGAGAGATTCTAAGAGCTTCAATTAGATGGTGATTCACTGACCTTCCACCCAGATTCTGACAGCCACAGAGGGGTCATTTGTGACATTTCCAAATTTGCAAGGTGGAGTCTGCCCTGAGGTTGCCTGATCCATTATATGATACTACAGTCATACAGGGATAGAAGTACTAATAAATTCTTGCTAGGATAATAACATTAATGATGACAGCTTGCTTTAAGTAAGTTATCCAATCATGAAGTTTGATTTTTCATCTATCATAGCTACTCTTTTTTTTTTCCTTCTTTATTTTGTATTTATCAAAAAAAAACAGTAAAAAGAATTTAAAATGCGGAAGAGTTAACAATAACTATACAGAGGATAAGAATCATAAGCATGGCTTATCAAGGGTGGAAATACAAATAAGATTGCTACACATATATTTTCTTTGTGTTCAGCTTTCCCTCTGAATTTTTTTTTCCATCCC
>PVIH01001360.1:0-61718 GCA_004025045.1 Sigmodon hispidus
AATGTTTTAATAGAATTTGGCTTTTCTTTAAACTGTCTCTTTCATAGTCAAAACTATCTTTTTCATAGTCAAAACAAACAAAAAATGTTGAAACCACTTAATAAACTTACAAACTTGAAAAATTAGACACTTCAGTTAGGCAATAAAATTCATATTATGAAAGCAATATATTCTAAATTTCAAAGGCGTGACAAGTTCTGTAGAATGTCTCTCATCAGAAGATGGAAGCTTTCAAACTGCATGATCTTCTTACCAAGTAGGGCATCATTCACTGAGTAAATAAAACCAAAAAAAATTTTTAATTAACTGCTCCACATATAAATACAAAATTTAACTTCTAGTTTAGTTTGGTCTTTAAAGAATTCAATCATATAAAGGAGATAAAAGTTTAAAAATTACGCAATTTAACTTCTAGGCCATGTTAAAATGTTCCAAAACTTCAGTATTTTGCCACTAATAGAGTATAAGTAAACTATACATGGAACTCCTTTTTTTTTTAATGCATGTGTGTGCATGCATGTGGAGGCCAGAGGACAACCTCAAATGTCATCTTCACACTACCCACCACTCTTAAATTTAGGGTCTCTAAGTGGCCTGGAACTCACCAGGCTGGACTGGTGAGCAAACCCCAAGGATCTGCTCCTGTCTCTGCCTTCCCAACTCGATGATTACAAGTGCATAGTATCATGCTGCACATTTTTACATGGGTTCTGGGGATCAAATTTAGATAGATACTCAAGTCTGTAGGCAAGCACTTTATTGTCTAAGCAGTCTCCCTGACCTGACTTAAGACTGTTATCAGTGTGTTAAAATACATTACATACACAGACAATCTGCTGGCCAAGGGGCTACATTTGTACTGTTGATGCTCACAAATTAGAGGGTGGAGAGTTCAGTGGCTGCCTATTATTATGTTCTGGATTCAAAAACAGAACTCATCTGGAGGTGATGTCGGTTAAACGAAGTCATCACTGGATAAAAGTAGTTCATGTAGTAAATCTTTTTTGCTAAAAGATCTTTGTTTCATTTTAAAAGTACAGAGGGGAAGATAAAAATTCAATTTCCCCCAGATTTGTGTGCTTATACACAGTAGAATATAATTCTAAATGACTGTAGAATTAGAAAAACTAACTTAAATCCACACCTAGTTTGAGGTCGAATCCATTTCAAGGCATGTCTTGGTGGTACAGTAATGGTGGGATGGTAAAACGTGCAGTCTGGTCTTGTACACTGAGTATTAAACCTACAGTGCTAAACAGAAACAAAAGAGGAACAAAACTTCAACAAAATCTGCAGGTTAATACAGGTAAATATACACATGAGTGAGATAAGCATAAGCAGTCCACTGTAACTAAACTAGCAGATGTGGCAATGCCTATTGTAATAGCACTGAAAGCCTTAAAAACATACTTCCTCCTGACACATACTATCTAAGCAGAATCATATGCATACACATAAATAAAAATAAAATATACATGAAGGAGAAACCCAAACTTGAAAATGAGAGGTCACCACTAAAACCAATTTTTGGAAAGTAGAATCTCTTACTTTTGGGTGGTAGAAGGGACATTCCATTTTCTTACAAGCTGGGAAGTAACGGCAGAGCTGACCATTAGAAGACGGTGCTGGTGATGAGACTACTGACAGGAATCAGAATGAACAATGGTCAATCTATGTGGCACATCATTTTTTAAATAGTCTGCTGGTATTTGTAAAGAGGTTAAGACTCAATTTAGAACACCAAGTTTTATCTAACAGGTTCCGATGGGAAGGCTGCACAGGGCTGGGCACCATAGCGCCATAAAAGGGCAGATTTATTTATTTATTCCTATTTATTCTGTAACTGCTAAAATTTCTAAAACTATTCTTTTGTTGTTCATTTCACTTAGAGCCAGAATATGTCATTTTCTACTTTTTACCCAAATACAAGAGTGCAAAGTCACTAACCTGGTTTTGAAGTCAGTACTGGAATTCTTCTACTCATGTGAGTGAAGGGACAATCTGGTTTAGTACACTTTGCATCATATTTACAATTTGGATGCACAAACAAACATTTTTCAGCAAATTTACAATTGGGAAAGGCTCTACAAAACAAAAACAGTTTATTATTCACATATAACATTCTGAAAGACTATTAGCTTTTTTGTAGAGGGACTTCAAAAACACTATGCATGGCTGGAACCATAGCTCTACAGTTACAAGGGCTTCCTGCTCTTCTAGAGGACCAGAGTTGAGTTCTCATCACCAACAGCTCCTTTATTGCCTGTATGTACCTCCAGTTTCAGGGTATCCAATGCCCTCTTTTGGCCTCTGGAGGCACCTGTACACATGTGGTTTCCAGTCTGTCTGTCTCTCTCATAGAAACACACAGAAATAATGAACTAGGAACACAGTTCAGTGGGGGGGGCACCTGCCTAATATACATGAAGCTCTGACTTCAATTCTGTGGTAGGAAGGCAATCAGTACCTTTTCAAATGAAGCTAAATACAAAAACAACACAACTACATTTCAAATTTGGAGGAACTCCACCATGTTGAAACTCAAGGCAAGACATCATAGAAGTTTTTTTTTGGGTGATTCCACTTTAACAGAATATCCAAATCTTACTTTTTAATTCTGAATTTAATTTTTAAATAATATATTTTTATTTTATGTGCATTGATGTTTTGCCTGCATGTATGTCTGTGTGAAGATGTCAGATCCCCAGGAACTAGAGTTACAGGTGTGAGCTGCCATGTGGGTGCTGAGAATTGAACCTGAGTTATCTGGAAGAGCAGCCAGCGCTCTTAACTGCTGAGCCATCTCTCCAGGCCCAAATCTTAAGATTTACTTAAGTAAATTAAAAAACAATAAGCATACTTCATGTGCAACACACAACATTATAGAAACATTCATCCTACAGTCCTTACATGTGTAATTATGTTACATGTACATACAGTCAAAACACGGACATGGTCCAGTCATGGGACCAACAAAACAAAACCACCACCTAAAAATGATCTCACAAAATTTCCTGCATTATGTAAGTGATGTGGTAAGGAAAACTAACCTACATCTAGAATACTTTCATTAGTTATAAAACCCAGTTTACTCCCAACCTAATAAAACAAACAACAAAAAAACTCAACTGTATAGTTAGACATGCTGTATAAGGATCCCAAGAGAGCCAGACATTTCAGGATCACAGGTACAAAACATAAACCATTTTCAAAACACTCACACACACAAGAAAAACAGAGAGAGAGAACACACTAGCTCTAGGGAAGGTTATGGTACGTATCAAGTATTGTGTTTATGAAAATTCTCTACAAAGAAAAAGAAAAAGTTGTTGGATGTAGACATTAATATGCAAAATATCCATTTGGTATTACTCACTTGCAGGGTGAAATGGGATGATGGTATACACACTCATCCCCATTTTTACAAGCAGGCCAGTACTTGCAGCGCTCCAAAAGTTTTTCTGGTTTTTGTGCCACACTCAGGTCAGTCATCTCAGCTTCAAAGAGGAATTAAGAGCATTTTGTTAATTATGATTTCAATACAGGGCTTATTCAATAAACCTGTCCCAAACCCAAATCTCAAAATTGTATGTTCTTCAACATTTGCAGTCCCTCCAAAATAACCCCAATTGATACGGCAGGCCATCCTAGTAATAGAAACTAAGGTCAGCAGGAAGGAGACTAGAGTTGTCATTATAAAACTTCATGTACACAAGGATTCTGTAGGTAGAGCTTGTTTTCACCAAAGTGTAAATTTCATTCTCACTCAGAACTTACATATAAAGGTGAAGGATGTCAAAAAAGAAAAAGAAAATCAACAACAACAAAAAAAAAAACATTGAAGTTGAAAACACAAGTTGATCAGGAATGTGAGTAATTTTTATATCCCATCAAAATGACAAGTGTCCAGATGAAAAAAGTATCCTCAACGGCTGAGGTATATTGAGTAAAGGCACTAAACTCTCCTTGATATCTAAAAAGAAAACAGCTTTACCTAAAATGGACAAGCAGTGCCTATAGGTCGGGGACAGGGAAGGAGGTGGTCACCTAACAGAGCAAGTCTGAATGAAATCTGGCTGGGTGTAAGATGCTAAACTGGGAAACAGACTGGAAGACCAAACAAACTTGAAATAAACCTCACCCAAGGAGTTCACCATCTCTGCATTAAGTCATGTCCAATATCAACTACTATGGTGCACAAGAATGGGACCTCTAACTTTTTATAAGACATCTGTATGAAACTATGGCACCAAATAAAATTATACATGAAGGCCATAGTCTTCTGCCTTTTGATCTGAGACATCATAGTAAAAAATAACCACTGTTGGGTCTTATGTTTGTGATGCCGATTGTCACCTCAGCTACACTGTAGCAGTGCTGACAAGGTCTGGTAGGACATACATGGCTCTGCATAGTAGCAGTTCATCTAGACACCTTGACAAAAATCTAACGTCTCTGAAAGTTACTTTACTCAGAATTAGGTGATTATACAAAGAAAGCAACACTGTCCTTCCTACATGAGAACATGGTAGTGTCATATGGTACAAAAAGGAGCCACAGCAACTATTATATCTGACAGATTTCTATGCTACTTTATAAAAGAGCAGGACTGGGATGTTAGCCCTGCAGTGAACGCTTACTCAGCACCCATAAAGTCCAGGGCTTGATCTCCTATATAGCAAAATTAGAAAAATAGAAAGTAGATTTTTTTAGACTCAGGATATAAACATTCTTTGAGAACTTCTAAAGAAAACCTAATGCCATTGAAAGGGTAAACCTTGGCCACTTTTAGATGATCTTTGTCCTATTCCTAAAAGGAAACTGCTCTGCACTGTTCTCATACAAGACTGTTACATATGAAGACCTAGGAGGAAGAAAACACTAGATCTGAAAAAGCAATGCAGCCAAAAAATGAAAGAGCTATTCAAAAATAGTACTTTTTTTTAAAGCAACTTCCTTTTAGTGAAGAAAATGTAAAGCAATATACAGAAGTCATGGCTCTGATTTTACTTCATCTCTGACTAAACTCTTTGTATTTGAATTTTCAGATGCAAATTCACTTTGTACTGAAAGCTGTAAAATGCTGCCATGTGATGGGCAGTGAAGGTGTGGTTGGTTACTGCCTTCCAACACCACCAAAATACCAAGTCGAAGACAAAATCTCATCTCCTTGCTTGCACTAGGTGAAGACCAGAGCTTAAAAGATCTGTAGGAATCTTTTCTGTATCAGCACGTTTTCACTGAGACAGTGTTTCACACCCACACAGTAACTGTCTCCAGCATGGCCATGGCACACATAAGATAGGCATACCCATGACTAGTACATTACTGACATGATAGTGTCATCCCACATAGCAACAAGGCCTAGCATGAAAACTCACCTTTAAAGAAAATTGGGTCTTAAAAAAGCCAAGTGTTAAGCTATTAATCTAACAAGTAGGAAGGAACTTTCCTTATTTCTAACATAGAAGCAGGATTTAAAAAAAAAAAGTGCACTGCCTATTGCAGTTTTACTGTTTAAATTTTGCTTGCTTTACTTAAGAGTCACACTTGCGGGACTGGAGAAATGGCTCAGAGGTTAAGAGCACTGTCTACTCTTCCAGAGGTCCTGAGTTCAATTCCCAGCAACCACATGGTGGCTCACAACCATCTGTAATGAGATCAGGCTCCCTCTTCTGACATGCAAGCAGAACACTGTGTACATAATAAATAAATCTTTAAAAAGAAAAAGTCACACTTGCAACTCCATACACAAATTAAGACAATATACCCCATGTCACAGACTCACAGCAGGAAAAGCCCCTCAAAAGTATTTCTCCCTCATAGACTCATGTTCTGTTCTAGTTTACTATATTTTTAGTGGCTGGAGATATACTTTTTGTCACTGTCAAAAATAATTACTTAGGAAACACTTGAAAATTTGTCCCCCCCCAATCTGTTTAGTTTTAGGATTTAGTTATTAACTGCTTAAGAAGTGTGTCTAAATCAGAGAAGACAAGTATTGGTGTGGAGATGGAGAGATGTTGAAGTGGCTAAGAGCAGTGGCTGCCCTTGCAGAGGACCCAGGTTCATTTCCCAGCACCCATGTGGCAACTCAGATCTGTGCATAACTCTTACTTCCAGGGGACCTGGTGCAGCAGAAAGCATGCATGTACTGCTGCAGCTTCATACATGCGAGCAAAATACTTACATAACAAATCTAAAAGAAAAGAAAGGAAAGAAAGCATAAAGAATTGATGGTGCCACGCCTGCCACTGGTATCCATAAGGTAAGACATGGTGTAAACACAAATGGCAGCCTAAAAGCATGGTGCCACCGTCTAAATTGAGTTTGAGTACTAATATACTAATAGTCTTTCTGATACTTTGAAAAAGCATTCTGTCAGATTAGGTAAGAAATCCCTTCCAGAGAAATAATACTATGGTGCAGAAAACACCAAAATGGAAATCCATCTTTCTCTCAAGGTTATGGTTGCTGCAACATGGAGAAAGAAAGTTTCTGAAGATAAAGGCAATCCAATGCATCAAGAATGATAGTTCATCCTTCAGCAATCACAATAAAGAGGTGTATTTAGAATACGATGACTGGACTTCATTTTAACACTAGCATCACAGAACACCTGTGAAGCAAGCACAGGGAGAGTATGAAATTAAACTTGTTTGTGTAATAGAAAAAAACAGGCTACTGAGTAGAAATGTAGTGAGGCCTCAAGGCAATGTTCACTCAAGACAGAAACAGGCTGAGACTTCCTTCTCAATGACAGTGGGCTGAGAAGGCAAAGTCTGAGCTCTCAACACACCATTGGAAAAGCTACCATCTGGGTCCTCAAGCTGCCTGCTCATCAAATGCAACTGCTGTGGGTGGAGGAGACCTCTGAGTCCCTTGTTTGAGGCTGCAGTTTGGTTTACGGATTTCATTCCTTCAAAGCACATCTCCTCCTCTTGATCTGACATGTATCCTGGGGGGCTGGGGACACCATCCAGCGTCACTATAAACTTGGGACTTGCAGGTTTATCTGGTTGTACAAGATCTCTGCCAGACAGATAAAAAAACCATAGAATTAGGGAAAGAAACACAAAATGCCGAGCCTCCTAAGTCCTCTTCAGTAGAATCATTACTCTCTTGCTTTGCATTTAGTTCATTAAAATAGCCTTAGCTTGACTTCCTGCTATGGCACAAGTGGAATTCTGCTAACACAAAATGGCATGGCCAGCAACTGCAGCAGCATCACCAGTGACCTTTTAACCTGTACTTATTAATAAAGATAATATCCTCTCAACTTTGACTCCCATTGTCCATTTGATCCTTGTAGGGTCAATATGAAAATAAACCAGAAACCAAACCAAACCAAGCCAAAGAACAATTAGCATAGATGCTCCAAGCATCCTGGCCATCAGCTTTACTTTTATACTAATTTTGTCATCTGTACACACATGTTTCTTTACCAAAAACTCTGCTGTCTTAGGAAGGAACAACACAAGCCTTAGCTACTAACACCCTACAGAGGGATTTCCTGATTCGAGTTACCCAGCTTTAGAAGTTCAATTCCCTGGCTTTACATTTAAAAACAGAAAAGAACACTACACCCTTTATCAATGGAGTTCAATTATGCTCTGAACTTTTATTTCTAATGGATTTCTGAACAAGAAAGATGGACTCAAATATGTGAAAAACTGAATTCATGGCCTAACCACTAAATCAATAAAAGCACCATCTAGTGGCAGCTACAGGAACAGGGAAGCTGGGAACTAAGTTCACCTGCACTATCTAATCACACAAAGTAGCTACACAAGAAAAAGAAACCATCTACCGTGTCTGCATAAGGTGTCCTGAAAGTACCCGAAGGGCATCTGCAGTCTTCATCCCCGACTCCTGGTTTGGTGTCACTACTATTTCCTCAGACAGCTTTGGCTTCTTCAGAATAAATGATCTTGTGTCTGCATGGACCATGGATTCCATGTCATAGTAATCTGAGCCAAAAAAATTGGCCATAAATGTTTACTTCTGAATAAACCTTTTATTCTCAAAATCATACATGTGAGAAGAATTTCAATCTTTTATATCATTACAATTACTTTTAAAGAAAAATCACAACTAATTTCTTTTCAGGAACAGGAATGTAAATCTTATTCCAAACATCTTTTCAGATATTCCTTTCCTCACATGGCACATTACAAATGATGTTCTCTGCTTATAGCACAGACAAGCCTTCCTATATCATATCTGTTGAAATATTAACAGTATTCAGTAAAAGAAGCTATTTTTTTCAAAACTCCAAGAATTTTAAGAAACGTAATGTATTCTAAATGATTAAAAACTGTTGAGCTACTTTTTCAAAATGGGTTCTATTCATTCCTCAAAGTAATGCTTACAGAAAACACTGACCGAGAAGGATTCAATCAGCATAACTCTACCCAGCTGTACACAGAAAACTATTTTTGAAAGGAAATATTTTAAGATGAATGTGTCATACTAAACTTCAGTGCAAGCCACAAGCTCAAGTAATGTACAGTATCTATAGACTGTCTACTTCATAGAATATAACAAGAACTGAGTTCTGAGTAGATATGATAACGTACAGTATGTCATCATCTGGCAAAAGTTAACTGTTTGTTTTAAAGCCAATGAATACAAAGAGACCAGAATTTAGGCTATTAATATACTGAACGGTTACTTACTAAACAACTAAGAACTATGCTAGGTATGCAGATAAGAAGGCAAAGAAAATCAGACACACAATTCTAGAGCAGCAGAGCCCAGAAAGGGAAGAAGTATGTTGGCAGAAACATGAGGAAGACACCTTCTCCAACTCAAAAGTCAAAGAAAAGGTCGCTGAAGATGAATATGGAATATTAAAAGAATGCATAAGAGAAGAGCAGGGAGAGTCAGAAAGCCAATAAGGACAAAGACAGACACATGGAGCAAGGAAGGAGCTTTCACAAGGCACTGAGAAAAAGTGAGAAGTGTGGAGAAGCTAAGAAGATATTTGTGATGGCATGAGGGGGGGATGGTAAGAAAGAATGTAATGATGGATCACATGCCTCAGTATTTTAGATTTTGGTGTGGAAATAGTAAGAAATTCCTAAGTAGGGAGGTAACATGATCAACAGGTTTCTAGAAAAACAAGAATTAAAATATCCTCTTCTCACAATAGTCATGGTTATATAGACCTTTGTTCCCAGCACTCAGGAGGATATCTGAGTTTAAGGCTAGCCTGATCTACACAGTGAGTTCCAAGCAAGCTAGGCCTACAAAGTAAGACATAGTCTCAAATATGTAAACAAATAAAAAAAAATCCTCCTCTTCATCCCTCCAACACATGACAAAGAAAAAGAACACGCACTACACTCCAGCAACCACCAGGACTTTATTTCACATGGGCTGCTGCTGCAACCACACGTAGGAAAGGCAACGTGGATGGAAGACATGAGGAAGTACAGGGAGAGAAGGAGCCACTATAAAAATGTCAATTTTAGATTTAGTTTGAAATCCTCTGGGTTCCTACCTATTTAGAAGGTAAAAACTCACAATCTGACCTCTGGAGAGAAGAGCAGCAGTGTCATTGTCAGTGTTAACTGTGATCGACAGTCAGACCAAGAAGCTGACTCCGCAGTTTTTCTCCCATGTTACTGAGGCAGTCTGAAGCTGCTCTTCAATGACTCATTCAGTGTCTGGCTACCATAGCTTGGGCTAAGTGATCTATATTCCTTCCTACCACTTTGCACTTCATGTGGATAGCTGCCCTCCCAGTTCATACCTCAGTAGGGCACAGAACAGACAAAAAAAAGTTAAGAAAAAAACACAGGTAAAGCTAGCCATTTATGGAGTAGCAGGGGAGAAGGGCTGGCAAAGGAGAATAAAAGGCAATGAGAACAAAAGAATAAAAAGCTCAAAGAACACTGGAACACACTGGTTAGGGAAGTGTGCACTAAAACTGATCAGTGGCTAAAGTGCTTACTGAGCCAGGTATGAGAGCTATAGTTTGGATCCCCCAGAACCCATGTAATTATCAGAGGGGAATAGTGATCTACCTAATGTCAGCTTCAGAACTCGGAAATGGGAAGCTCACAGCAAAATAAGCCATATCAACAAGCTGTGGGTTTGACTGAAATAAGGTGAGTGAAGGAGGGTGGTTCCTAATGGACATAACATTTTTAGCCCTTTCTGACACCTCACAAAGATGGCAATCAAGATTTTTGTTTCTTAAACAAAAAGGTATATACCCATAAAGAAAACAATTGCAAACAACCAACCATATTTTCCAAGTTAAAAAGCAGAAGTAGAAACAGTTTCTAAGACAGTAAGAAAGCTATCCAACTTAGAACACAAGGTTCTCCAAAGACTGAGGACTAGCAACAAGGGGACCTTGGGGAGAACAAGAGAGGAGGATGCTAGAGGCTCACTTCAGAAGCAATGAGCCTTTCCAAAAGCTTCAGTTCATGCACCAAATTTCTGCTTGGAACCTCACTATACCCAACCCTACTACTGCAGTGCAGTGAAGACTTAAGAATGACCAGGTATGTGCTCTCCTGTCCATCCCTGCTACAGAGGCAGGAGTAAGCTATTTAGCTCTATAATAGAAAGGTATCACAACAAAAATAACAAGAATGAACATTGTAAAAGAGTGTTTAAAAGGCAGCTTTCCTGAAAACCCTAACCCATTTTATACATCCCCTCACTTGGAAAAGGTGGAGATTTAGACTCAATAAATTCCAGAAATGCCAGCCATGCTTAAATAAGTCTGTAGTGAAACAGGGAGAAAAACTAAGTAAACAATATATAATAATTAATATTAAGGTTTCTCCATGGTCCTCCTCTACTGACTGAGCTATCTGAACTCTGACAGTTGGACTTTTACTTGGAAGACCTTTATTGGTAAAGCTGACCAGACTAAGAAGGCCTAAGTGGTGTTAATAATCAGGGTGCCCTCAAACTAGGCTGACATAACAAATCATTCTCCACATAGGATCCACATTCAGAAACAAAGTTCAAACACACATGCTCCAACTCAGGAATCCAGAATACCAACCAACTTTTTTACTAATTCTCTTTTTAAATATGATCAAGGATCTACTTGTGGAAAACTTCTATCATGAAAGTCAAAACCAACAACTAAGCCAAAATGAGGAGAAAAAAAATGGCAAAACCAACTTTTAATATTCCCAAAGAAATAAAAAAGAATTACATATATAAAATAAAACCAAAATGTTAAAAAAAAAATCAGAGGAACATGAAGAATTTGTCAGAATACAGTCTGTGCTCACTCATAACCCTCACAGAACTAATATTTCAGGCTGAGCTATGCAGCAAAAGCAAAAACAAGAAAAAAAGGAATGAACAAGAGCTAATGAAGTAGGCACAACAAAGCACAGAGTTTTGTCACTGCACTTAAGACAAGACTCTTTTGTGGAAACTTTATGCAATGTTGCAAGGTCAGGCATCTCAGCTCTCAACAGGCAGAAGGCAGGAGAAGCAGGGGTAAGGCTGGGGGTATAGTAACTCCATCCCAAATGGGTAGAAACTGAAATTTAGATAGAAGCCAACCTTTGAGAGAAAAGGCACATGTTGAGACACACAAAACTAGAGGAACAATGACTGTGGAGTTCTGAAGGAGGGAGATGATTTAGGAAGCAGAAAGCAGAGAAAGGAATCAAGGACTAGGACTTCCAACAAAGGGCGGCATATGGGAAACACAAGAAAAGAGGTTTTAGGCAGGGTGGCAATGCAAGTAATCCCAGCATTTGGACATGAAAGCAGAAGGACTGCAAGTTGGAGTCAGTTTGGGCCACACTCTGTCAAAAAGAAAAATAAAGTTTCATGTATCCAACTATTCCCTGAATTTATTAAGCAAAGAATATGGACCTGGCAGGGACTGGAAAACCAAAGACACAGTTTAAAATAAGGACCACACTCCATCCTGAAGCAGCCCGAGGGTATGGATCAGGGTAAGTCAACTTGCTTGTCAGAAGGTTTAAACAAGTGGTTAGTGGTCCCTGAGAAGGAGACTGTGCAGTGACGTCAGCACACTGGGTAAGTTGAACTGGCGCTGAGGGAGTGCTGAATCAGCTCTGGAAAAACAGCAAAGGTAGGAGAAGGTGAGCTACGGACAAAGCTACCCAGACAGCAAGAATGAGCAGCATAGGGAAGAAGATGAATTAGCAACTCTAGCTGCCTTCACAACAGGAAGTGAGCAGCTAAGGGTCAAGGAGGCAAGGCATGGGGAAAAGAAAGCTTATGAATGAGGCAAAAACACCACACATGAAGGAAATGCAGATCTTACATCCCAGCCCTAAAAAACTTTTTATCAATCTAATTGTGTTGTCTTAGGGCAGGATCTAAGAGACACATGCTACACTGAGTGAGGTGTAACAAATGGGTATGGCAACAGAGAACTGTCACATTACAGTGAAAATATAAATATCACCCACCTGGACTCATCTCCATTGTCTCTACCATTACTGGGTCAATCTGCAGTCGGGATAATAACTGCCTCTGCTGAGTGCCTAGAATATAAGTTTTAAAATTTCACTAAGCTCAACACAAATATCAACATTTATTCCTCAGAAATTAATCTTTGAATTTATTTGAAAGTCTTATAAATAAAGCTTCTACAACACAATTTGCTAATGTTAACAGTCTTCAAGCATATCTGTTAAACAAAAAGCTGTTCTTGGGTTAAACCAAAAGTGGTAATAAAGTCCTTCCTGGTTCCACATGTAGGGCGGCCAATCTTCTTGAATTGAAGAAAATATGGCAAAAATGAAAGAGTAGAATAAACAGTTGTCATTTGTGGTCACGGGGTGACAATCAACTACACAGCAGGCAGGGAAAGTCTGTTTCTGAAACACTTATTACTACTACTTACCCCACACTGCATCCCCTTCCCCAGGACCTCCTCATTTTTGAAAATAGCAAAATGTGGGAACTTAAACCAAAACCAACATACTCCACAATAAAAGTCTTAAAAAACAAAGTGACATGAACAGATGCTGCTCAACAATGACCCAACAAGTATGTCCTTGTAATGTGGTAGTAACCCGTTTCTGAAAGTAGACTCTGCCCAATGATGACACCACCTAAGGAGATTGCCCTTGTCACCAAGTGATGTGGCCTGAATAATCATCCAGTAGTTCTCCATTTTCCTAACACCGCAACCCTTTAATATCATCCTTCACCTTGTGGTGGCCCCTAACCATAAAATTTTCATTGCTACTTCATAACTGCAATTTTCCCACTGTTACGAATTATAATGTAAATATCTGTGTTTTCTGATGGTGTTGGGTGACCCTTGTGAAAAGGTCTTTTGACCAGAGAGTATTGTGGCCCACATGTTAAGAACCACTGATGAAATTTTTAGATTCATACATCTATTTTTCTTTAAGTTGAATAAAGTACTTCTTCCAAAAGAGCTTTTAACATTCATTTCTAATATTAAGTTCATAATACTAATTCATATTAATATTCTTGAGTACTTGTTTGGCGTGTTCTAGCAGGTGGTCTCTATCAAGGAAGGTTGTTCTCTTCAACAGAGTATGCACCTTTAAGAGGGACGTAAAATAGAGCAGTAAGGAAAGTATACCTGCCTAGCCAGCCAGATGAGCTGAGTCAACCTGAGTTACCAATGGTGACAGATGTCATATAGATTCTTTACAATCACATACTAAAATTCTTTGTTTAATGTTTATTTTTATTTTGAAGGTATTGTTTGCATCAATGTACGTATGCTCACTGCATATGTGCCTGGTACCCAGAGAGGCCAGAAGAAGGTGTCAACTCTCCTAGAACTGGACTACACATTGTTATGAGCTGCTGCATGGGTGCTGGAAATTAAAACCAGGTCCTCTGGAAGAGCAGCCAATGCTCTAAACCACAGTGCCATCTCTCCAACTCCCATAGTAATACCTTTAATATTCATATTGCAAAACAAAACTCAATGAACTTATTCTATCCTCCTAAACTAGTTGAATTATAACAAGGAATACTACACTTCATTCTAATGCATCCCCACTATACTTATCATATCAATCATATGTATTAGGATCAGATTTCTAATTTAGAACAAAAGCATCACTCTTCAGTATTTGGAGATAAAATTGGTGTATGGGTCCAAAAACTGAAATTATTAGTAAGTCAACTGCAGGTTAGTTTTTAGCACATCCAGTGTAAGTGCCTCCACAAAAATAGGCTCTGTTTATACAATGCAAACGAAACATTGACAAGGTCAACATTATTGCAAAGTGGTTTTTAAAGATTTATTTATTATGTATATAGTATTCAGAAGAGGGGGCACCAGATCTCATTATAGATGGTTGTGAGCCACCATGTGGTTGTTGGGAATTGAACTCAGGTCCTCCAAAAGAACAGTCAGTGCTCTTAACCTCTGAGCCATCTCTCCAGCCCCGGTTTTTAAGTTTTAAAAGGTATGCTTAGGTGAATATTTTGCCAACTATTCTTTATTAAGTTATTTCTTATGTGTGTAAAATAGAGTAAACTGCTTTGAAAATTACCATGGGAGGGGCTGGAAAGATGGCTCAGTGGTTAAGAGCACCGTCTGCTCTTCCAGAGGACCCAGGTTCGATTCCCAGCACCCACATAACTGTCTGTAGTTCCAGTTCCAGGCAAACACCAAGGCAAATAAATAAATAAATAAAGTTTAAAAAAATACTAAAGTCTTATTTAAACAAACAAACAAAAAAAGAAACAAAGAAAAAGAAAATTACCATGGGGGGAAAAAAAAAACACCATGGAGAATGCACCTTAACTCAAAGATTATTTGCTTAGACTGTTTTCCTGTTGAACAACCTACTACCATGTTACGCATCATAAAACCAGTAATGAAATTAGGCAGTTTCATTGCAAAATAACACAACAGAAATATCTGAAGAGAATCATTTCCTCTTAAGTTTTACTTTATCACGAAGCCCATACATTATTTTCAAATCATCACCCTAAGCCACAAATAGTAACACTTGGAGTCTGGGGCAGGAGGATCACAATTTTGACACCATCAAAGGTAACTTAGCTAAACCCTGATCCCTAACAAAACACTCCCCTCTCCTTTTTTGGAGAAAGGGTCTTACTATGTAAGGCCTGGACTTTGTTACACCAACCAATCTAACTGTGGACTCAAGACAGTTGCCTAGGTTTACCTCCTGAGTGCTGGTATTAAAGGTGAGCCAACACAGCTGGCTCCCAAATAATTTTTAAGGGTGTTAATCACTGGTTGGGTTCTTGCCTAGCCCCAGCATTACATTCAGTCCCCAGCATTTAAAAACAGCAACAGAACACATTTGAGAAGCCTGCTGAAGTTTGATATATTATAGACTTCCAAGTTAAATTATACAAAGTTTCAACCACTAAAAACTCCAACTTCTTTCTCTATGCCATGCTGCCACTATACCAGAGCTAGTCCTAGTGTGGAAAGATCAAAGGATCAGCAGCTAAAACATAAATTTTACCTTTCTCAATATTTGTTAGGAAGCCAATTATTTTTACATCAGTAGCCTTTGACTGTGATTCAAACTCTATTCTCTCTTGGAAATCTTCCAACTGTCTGTTGCATTCAGGTGTTGATGCTGAATATTCATTCATTTTAACTGCTAAAGATGAAATTTTTGCTTCATTCTGGGACACTCTAACGTTCAAATCAAAAAGATTTGCTTCCACTGTCAAAATAGCTGCTTTCATTCCTTTAATTTCATTGATATCACTTGCTATTTTTCTCAAAAGGTAGGAAATATTGTCCAGCTCATTTAGTGAACAAGAATCATTTGCCAGAGAGCCTACATCAGCTGGCTCCGGTGAGAGGAAAACTGGTAAAGATGGTGATGGAAATCTTGAAGACATTTTCAAAAAATTCCTGGCATTTTCACAGCCCATTAAATAATTTCATCAAAAATAAAAGCAATCATCAATAATGTTTCCTTTAGAAGTGCTAATAATTACACTCTAAAACATAGAAATGAAAAAAGAATAAGGTGATATAATTCTAAAGTAAGAAGTCATACTGTGAAAAGCACAGCAGAGCAATTTTCTCCAACAATTAAGAGCACTGGAACTACCTCTTCTGTCCTTTAAGTCCCACCTACCTATCAGCTCCTCTGCAAATAAACTCTATTATTACATACAAAATAATCCTGAATTCTGATTGGCTGAGCAGAGACACATGACATCCAGAGAACTTCCTATTATTTGCTTCATGTGTTAGGAATCCTGAAGAACTACTCCATAAACTAAGCAAGTATGTTCATCCTTTTGTCCATTGAATGGTAGTTTTTGGAGCTTTGGATTATTTTGAGTTGCTTTATCTTAAATTCCATTTCCTCTGATAGCACTGTACTGGCACTATCTTTGTTGGGTGACGACAGGGAAGGCAGCTAGACTCATGACCACAGACACATCTCTTAAAATTTACTCAACAAGGAATTTCACCTGCACACTATTATAAATGGGGAAGAGTGGTGATACAGCTTGGTAGTGAAGCCTTTGCCGAGGAGAAAGGATCTAAACTCACTCCTCAGCACCATTTAAAAGAAAAAAATCAAAATGGTGTAAATTTAAAAACAAAACAAAAAAGGCTGGAGAGATGGCTCAGAAGTTAAGAGCACTGTCTGTTCTTTCAGAGGTCCTGAGTTCAGTTCCCAGCAACCACATGGTGGCTCACAACCATCTATGATGAGATCTGGTACCCTCTTCTATATACTGTATACATAATTAATAAATCTTTAAAAAAAAACACACCACATTTCTATTAAAAAAAAACAAAAACAAAAACCAAGTCTCTGTGCCTTAGATTTGATTGATGTAGGATTAAGATTCTCAAATATCTTCTCCCATGTTGATACTTTTAACTTTTTTTTTTAATAACTTCCTTTGAAACAAATTTTTATTGTAGTTTTATTTGCCTCTTGTTGCTTGTGCTTTGGTATTCTAAGAAACCACTCCTTAATTTAAGGTCATGTATTTATACTTACTCTTTCCCTTAACAGTCTTATAGCTATCTTGATAATTCAGGTCTTTTTCATTTTGAGTTAATTTTTGTATATTTGGAAAAACCTCCAACTTCACTGTTTTTAATGTAGAAATCCAGATGGTCCAACAATACTTGTTAAAGACTATTCTTTTTTCACTGAATTGTTTTATTGCCGTTGCTTAAAAACAACAAAACCAATCAACTGATCAGGAATGTAAGATTACCTGAACTTTGGTACTGCCCCTCAGTGTAAAACTTAACTTCACATCAGTCATTTTGGATGCATTCTGTGTTTTCAAATCCAGAAACACAACTGCCCCCACCTAACATTATTCTTTTTCAATAGTTTTGATGCCTCTAGATCCTATTTCCATATGAATTTTAGGGTCAAGTGGCTATTACAAAAAAGAAACCAGGAAGTTTTAATGGGGACTGAGTTGAAATTATTTACTTGAGACACTTGCTATCTTACTGGCATTTAAATTTTCCAAACAATTTACAGGGAAAATCTTTTAAAGCTGAAAACAATCCTTATGAGTGAGGTATCCAAGACCTAGAAAGTCAAATACCATGTTTATCTTCCACCTGTGGACATTAACTTTGAATCTTCAGATTCACTTGGAATACCCACAGAAGTCAGGAAATTACTAAGGAGCCATGGAGAGAAACTTTAAAGGAAGAGGAGATAGAATGCACTACTATAAAGAGATAGAATGCATTACTCTATTAAACAAAAATAATGGAACAGGAAAGATTAATGTGGGATAAAGGAGCAGAGTAGAACAAGTATGGGACAGATAAACAACACTAAAGACCTTTCAAAAAAGACACAGAGAAATCTATCACTCAGAGTTAAAATGGAGTCACCCCGTAACAAAGGAACAATGGCCTATTCAACACTAGAGACTAACAAGTAAAACTGGTGCCAGGAATGATATACTGCTTTGGAAATTAATAGGCCAATGAGGTCCCAAAGACCCACAAATATTACAGGTTATTGCCAATGCTCTTAACTACCATCCAGAACTTGATGGTAAGACCCTACAGGTGATGACACCACATTCTTGAGTCATAGGATATGATAAAATTAAGCTAGTTCACGACTAAAGTTTCATCCCTATTAACTAGTTTTCATAGCATGTTGCATGTAGCTACCAAAGGAGAAAAGTAATTAATTATATCCAGCTGGAAGCTCTGGGAACTATAATAACCAATGCCTAGGAAGATGTGCCTATTGGTGCAAACATCATGGGAGTAACCAATTACATTTCTACAGTAGTTAAGATACCAAGCTCAAGCCAGATCAAATCCCAGTCTGGAGAGAAGAGTGATATACACAATCCTACCTCTGGCCAGAGTTAGTTACTGGGAAAAGAAGAGTCAGTTTTTGCTAAGAGTATAGCTGCTGATAAACTGACAAGACTCCAGTGGGGACCAAAAATCTAAGAATGCTTGGAGCAGCACAAATTGGTTTTGAAAAAAAAAATTTTTTTTAAGAAGCCACTCCAAAGTTAGGGGGGTAGAAAAGTGGGAGGTGGATCTGGGAAGATTTGGAGGGGATGAATATAATTAACACACACTGTATGAATTGAATCTCTCAAAGAACTCATAATAAAACAAAACAAAACAAAACATCTTGGTCTTAGTTTTAAAAAGTAGTTTCACTTTGGATTACTCCCCAGATAAGCTATACAATTTATAAAAAAAGATTCACCACAGCCTCTTTTAAAAAAAAAAAAAAAAAAAAAAAAAAAGTAATTCATATTCTCTCTCTCCCTCCCCCCAACCCATGTGTGTGTGTGTGTGTGTGTGTGTGTGTGTGTGTGTGTGCACGCGCGCGCGCAGAGATCAATACCAGATGTTATTCCTCAACCACTTCTTTATTTTTAAGACAGGGTCTCAAAAAGCTTACTGATTCAGGAAAATTAACTGGCTGGTAAGATCCCAGGATCCTCCTATCTCTTTCTCAGTCCTAAGATTGTAGGTACATGCTGAGTCAGCACCATAAAGAACAGTTCTTTATTTAAAAAAAATTACAGCTTTTGCTGGTCATTGTGATACATCTGTCACCAAGGATCAGTTCAGTCAGCCTTGACTACAAAGTGAATTCAAGACCAGCCTGAGCTACAGAAGACCCTGCCTAACAAAACAATAAGAACAAAACAATTATAGCCTTGGGTTTGCTAGTCAAATAGCTATAGAGGCTGGAGAGATGGCTTAGGGGTTAAAAGCACTGACTGCTCTTCCAGAGGTCCTGAATTCAATTCCCAGAAACCACATGGTGGCTCATGACCATCTATAATAAGTTTGAAGATCTCTTCTGATGTGTATGCATATGTTCGGGCAGAATACTGTATATATAATAAACAAACAAATCTTAAAAAAATAGCTACAGATCATAATTATAGAAAAAAGAGCTGGGTGATATAGAGCATACCTTTAATCCCAAGCACTCAAGAGGTAGAGGCCGGTGGATCTCCTAATTCAAGGCCAGCCTGTTCTACAGAGTTTCAGGAAATGCAGGGCTACACCCTTGTCTTGGGGAAAATAAAAGCAAAAAAGAGCTAACTGTTAGAACATACACATAAAACAATTTTTATAAATGTCATTATTTACCTATAAATTAATTTCTTTAAATCTTAATTTAAACAGAAGACAGTGTACAAAACATACAAGGCTTTGAATTCAAACAAAATTTAAGATCACATCACTAACAGATACAGTGTTAAGTATCTGAATCAATGTTAAGAACAGAGTATCTGCAAGCCGGTTGGTTCAGAGGGCAGCAAACTACCCAGAAAACATAGGGCCTAACAGAACAAGTCACCCAAAAACAAGGTATTCACTAGCCCAGCAGATGAACCCTGAATTGCTTTTGGTACCCATGACAACTTTACATGCAAAACTGAAAAAGCTCATCCAGAAAGTCCCATGAAAAGATCCCTTAACAGAGAAACTTGAGTATTTTAACACATTCCTTACAATAATGAGGAAGTAGATAAGACTACTGTTACAACTATTTGCAGATTACAAAATTAGAACAAAGAAAGGTTTGTACCAGCTAGAAAGGGGGGAGGCTTAGATTTAATACCCCAACAATTTCACAATCACTATGTTATTGTACTTGTCTCTGTGACCTGCTAAATGAAACAAACAGTTACAGGACTCCATGCAGTATACTGTTCTATGCATATATGCACGTATGTTCATAAGTATATACAAAATATCACTCCATACAGTAAATGTTTATAGATGTGAAACTGTCTATAATACTACATAGTGCAAAACTTTTTAATGCTTACCTTCAAGGAGGGCAGAGGGAAAAGTGGGTGGGTGTGATTTTCCTTTCTTCAGAATATAACACTCCTCTTTACTAATCATCTTCCACAATGTTTCCTATCCTGTGTGATACATATCAGGTACAGAGGTACCTACCTTATGATTGTTAATGGCTTCTAATTTCTGAATTTTACATGGTGTGAAAATGATAAACACTCAGAATACACTACACTGTGACTATTAACCTATTCTTAGGCTGGTGTTAAGTATAAGATAATCTCTTGTAATGTTAGGCAGCTGCAGCATCAAGCCATGTTTTATTAAGGTGTCTGATCAAAAGGGTAGGCAGTCAATGATGTATACTTACGGTTACCCTAAGTTACATGAAAAGAAACTTTGTATCAGATAATTTTATCCAACTAAAAATGAATAATGTTATCTAATAATATTCAGATTAAAAGTAAGCAAGGCTATTCTTGTCTTGATATGTGAGACTGACTGCTCCTAAGGCCTGAGATGTTAACCCCAGTGTTTTCACTTTCCATTCTAAGACAGTCATAAGTTGCCCAGGTGAGCTCTTAATGCATTCCTCCTACTTTAGCCTCTTAAGTATCTGGAAGTACAAGCATACACCACCAAGCCTGGCATCTAGGCGGAGTTTATAACTAATATTTTCAAAACATTAGTTTTGAAATGACACAGGTTTAGCTGGGCACACTGTTGCACACCTTTAATCGCAGCTCTGGGGAGGCAGAGGCAGGAGGAATTTCTGTGAGTTTGAGGCAAGCCTGGCTTACATAGTGAGTTCCAGGACAGCTAGGGCTATACAATGAGATCTTGTCACAAAGAAAAAAGAAAAACAAAAACAAGAAGACATGGGTTTACTAGAATAGAACCCATCACATTTTTCAGAGTATTTGTGTATGAATTTACAGTTTTTCTTTCTAGAGAGCCCATGAAAACAAAGCAAAGCACTTAAAAATAAACATGTCTCAAAATACAACAACGTTTGAACATTATCCACAGAGATACCAGAGAAAATATCAAATCAAAACTTTAATTAAATTAGTACTACTTAGTATTAACAGTAATACTAACACTCTTAGATTCCTATGCTTGACATTACAACATATACATAAGATATATATACTAATACATATTCTAAAATGATCACAGATATTGTACAGGTAAAATAGGTTCATTGATTTAAAGATGGGGGTGAGAGAAAGGGTCATAACAGACAATTTAACAACCCCTAAAAAAAAGGAAATATATGGGCAAATATTGGCTGTAGACATTACACAAAAAGCCTCAAATGAACTTCCTGAGGAGTATGGACTAAACACTGAACAATAGCGGTTGTTCATACACCTGCTAGAGAAAGAGGATTGGGGTATGTGTGAAAATGTGGAACTAGACGAGACACACAGGTACAGGGGGAACAGGTTAACAAAGGGGAGTGACAGGGAGCTAGCTCATAAGGCCAGAAAAGCCTCTAATACTTGGAATGTAATAGGAAACACAAGGAGATTCTCAGTGGAAGAGCAGTACAATTGTGTTCAAAAGAAAGAAGAAACGATGTGATTTTAATATTAAAAAATTTTTGAGAAAAATGAGTAAGAAGGCACACTTTTGGAAGGTCATTATTTCAATAATTTAGGCAAGTCATAGACAGCAGCTCAGACCAGAGTAGTAACTGCAGAGGTTATAAGTAGTGGTGAATTCTACATATTCTAAAGTCAGAGACTAGGACAAAATTGTTGTCTGGACATGTCAGCCCATGAACTCACAGGGCTGCACAAGATTAATCCAATAACTATTCCTAAAAGAAACAGAAAGAGGTTCATAAGCCCTGACTCCTAGCTGAAGCCCTACTGACAAGTTTAATGGTTTCTGAGGGAAACTTAATCTTCTAAGGGTATGACCTTGGTAGGTCACCACCTCTGAGTGGATGATCTGACACTTATTAGTATATAGACAGAATAAATTAGAATCAGTGAGTTATTTAAAAGAAAAACAAAAAAGGAAGTTGGGAGTGGTTTAGAGTTGAACTGGAAGACTTTAAAGGGAAGAATGGGAATTAAATACAATAAAAATACAATGTACACATCTCTAAAAATATATTTAAGAAAATGTTCAGTAGAGACACTGAAGATACAGATGGCCCTTTACTTATGTAACAGTGCAAACACAATAAAAATACAGGCATGCAGTGTATTATTTTCACTGAGAACAGAAGCATTAAGTGACAGCTCCTAATCAGCCATGTGATCACCAGAGTCAACAACTGATACTCTACAGTACAAGATGCTGCTAAACTATGAAGACAGAAGAGGTATTTTAAATAAAGAGGTATTCTCAACTTATTGGCATTTTACAATTTATATTGGCTTATCAAGGACACCTGTAAAAAAAAAAATATGTTGGAGAGAAGAACAAGACAAGTCAAAAACAGCCACCTGGGCATGGTGATGCACAGTTGTGTAACCTCAGCATTCAGAAGAGTGCCAAATTCAAGTTCAGCCAAAGCTACGCTACACAGCTACTTCAACTCCATTCTGAGCTAAATAGTGAAAATTTGTCTCAAAAACAAAATCCAAAGAAAGAAAAGGCATTTGACAGAGAATAAAAATGAGGAGTAAAATTTTCAAGACTATTTCACCGTTCTCTGAGAAGAGCACAGATTTTCAAATAAAAAGATATGAAAACTTGTTAGAGGGAGGATAAACCTCCAAGAATTAAGCAAGAACAGAAGCGTAGTCTGTAATCTCAGCTCATTTGCCAGATGAGGCAAGATCACTCTAGCCAGAGCAGCCTGGGAAAGAGTGAAACTTTGCAACAAGTAGGCAACCCAAGAGAAACACAAAACAAAAAACAGGTAAACAATAGATATGTAAAAATGAAGAGAAAATTAAAAAACAGACAAACCAACCCTGGGGTAGAAGTGGGGGGCAAAAGAGATGGTTCAGCAGTTAAGGGCTAGAGATCATACAACTCCATCCAGTCCCAGGAAATCTGACATACTCTTCGGATCTCCACAACTACCAAGCACACATATTGTCTACATACAAGCATGCAGTCAAAACATTCATAAACATAAATAAGTCTAAAAAACAACCCCCAAAACTCTAGAAAAGGGCTGGAGAAAGGGCTCTGCAGCACAGCATTTGTTGTTTGTATTTATTTATTTATCTGTTTATTTTGAGACAGTTTCTCTGTATAGCCCTGGAACTCACTTTGTACACAGACCAGGCAGGCCTTGAACTTCCAAGTGCTGGGATTAAAGGTGCCTGCCAACATATGCAGTACTTCTTGCTCTTGCAGAAAACCAGAGATCAATTCCCAGCACCAACATTAGGTCACCCCAATGGCCTGTGACTCCAGTTCGAGGAAACTCAATGCCAACTTCTAGACTCTAGATGAACTATGAGTGCATAAGGTGCTCATCCATGCATATAGACTCACACACACACATAAATAAATCTCCAAGAAAGAAAGAAAAGCAAAAAAGCAAGCTAGTTGGCTGGCTTGCTCAAGGATTTTTACTTAGTGAATCCCTAAAAATCTGCCAAGAAATAAAATGTCTATTTGTCTTTGTAATGAGTACTTCCATAAATGATATGTTTTTCAGAAAAGACCTCATATCCACTAGGCTGGCATCAAACCTGAGGATGATCTTGAATTTCGGATCCTCCTGCATTCAGCTCAAGTCACCACATAGTATGGAGCCTTAATGATGTAAAGTGCTACTTATGGTTCTCAACATTAAAAAAAAAAATACAAATCAAGTAGCCTTACCTAGGAAAACAGAACAAAATGTAAATATCATCAACTCCTATACAAATAAATACCACTCAGATGATGGTCAAGATAAAAGAATTAAAGGAGGACTCAGGTGTCCATCTCATACTTTTTGAGAAAGTGTCTTATTATGTAGTCTAGTCTGGCCTAGAACTTGTCATCCTTCTGCCAAAGCCTCTAAAGAGTTAGGAGTACAGATGTGGAGCACCTTGTTCAGCTAAAACATCATTTTAAAAAAAATCAAAATATGCCAAAAGTATAGAAATAAAATATAATGACCTATATATAGAACACCAGACAAAAATAGGCATGTAGACATAATGCTTATAATTGTAAATAGGGGGCTGGAGAGAAAGCTCAGAGGTTAAGAGCATTGGCTGCTCTTCCAGAGGTCATGAGTTCAATATCCAGCAACCACATGGTAGCTCACAACCATCTATAATAAGATCTGGTGCTCTCTTCTGTCATGTGTATACAAAATAAATAAATCTTAAAGAAAAAAATGTTTAAAAAATTGCAAATAAGCAAGAAATTACAAGTGGTCTTAGTATATAAATTTCACAATTAAAAAAAAAAGTTACAGCAAGAAATCAGTGACATTATCTCTAATTGGTAAATGAAAACATGGTAGAATAAACCCATTTCAGATGCAAAATTAAGTCATAAACAGCAGGATGTAATGACACATGCCTAGAATCCCAGTATTACCCCAGATAATGACAAATTCAAAGTCATTCTCAGCTATGTATCAAGAAAGTTCAAGACCTGCCTATACTGTGAGACCCTGTCTCAAACAAAGTCATAAACAGAAACATTTAAAGGTGGCAACTTCTAGGGGAGAGAAAGTAATATACAGAATTTTACAGTAAGAATGATGCTTTGTTTTTAAAAGTTGCCATAGTATTTGACTATTAGCAGGTATTCATTTGTTTTTCTACAATTTCCCTGGTTAACACACATTTTATATTATAAAATACTTAAAATATAAATATAAAATATACCAAATAAGCAAAGTAAAAGGAAATCTATGCCTAAACACACTGTAGTAGAACTGCCAAACAAAGACAGAGAAGATCTTGGAAGGAGCCAGAGAGAAAGAACAAATAACCTACAAAGAAACAACAGATAATTAACAACAATAAAGACCGGAAGACAATGGATAGATACATATTTATGTGCTGTCAGTAACTTGTTAAACTAGATTTGGATATGTAGCAACAGAGGCTTGGGAATGCAGCTCACTTGGTAGAGCACTTTCCCAGCATTCCCAAGGCTGTGGGGTCCATGCCCAACCATAGCATAAAACTGGGCATGTAGTATATATCTGTAATCCCAACACTCAAGAGGGATAACCAGGAGGATTCCTGGTTCAAGATCATCCTCTGCTACAGTGAGGTGGAAGCCGGCCTGAGATACATGAAACCTTGTCTTAAAGCAGACAAACAGGGCTAAGAGACAGCTCAGAGGTCAAGGGAACTGGCTGCTCTTCAAGACTATCTGAGTTCAATTCCTAGGACCTACAGGGCAACTCACAAACATCTTATCACTTCAGTTCCAGGAGATCCCTCTTCTTCAGAAATTTACCTGTAATAAACTTGATCTAAAGCAGATCTAAACCTTCCTAATGCTGTGACCCTTTAATATAGTTCTTCCTGTTGTAATGACTCTCAAGCATAAAATTATTTTGTTGCTACTTTATAACTGTAATTTTGCAACTGTTATAGATTATGATGTAAATATCTAATATGCAGGATATCTGCTATACAACCTCCAAAGGGGTCTAGACACATAGGTCAATAGGTCAAGAATCACTGATCTCAACCAGGATTAGAACCGGGATCAGAAGTTAAATGTCTCCTCAAGCTATAAACTGAGCTCAAGTCTAGCCTGAGCTTATGAGACCCCCTATAATAAACAAACAAAAATATAAATCAAAAAACAGTGAAAGAAACGACTACAAATAGATTGGCAATCCTAGTAAGTGATTTAAACAATCCCCCTCCCCAAGGGCAAACTTGGAACATTTTTTTCTAAAGTCAAGATAGAGTATAATTAGCTCAGACATTAAGAGCAGTGACTGCTGTTGCAGCACCCAATCTCATTTTCTGGCCTTTAAGTACATAGCACTCACGTGGAACACAGACATGCATGCAGGCCAAAGCATCTATATACAAAAATAAACTCAAGTTATCTTTTTAAATCAAGCTTTATGATATTCAACAGGCATTTACACATAAAGCACAGAAAAAGAAAACTGAAGGTTGCTGAGATAGTTCAGCAGGTGAAGGCAGTTGCCAGCAAGCCTGACAACCTGAGTTTAGTCCCCCAGTTTAATCCACTATGTGGGTATATAGCAGAAAGAACAAACCAACTCCCACAAACTATTCTCTCTCACACACACACACTAACACACACACACTCCTATTTTCTTTTTAAATGATTTATTTTATGAAGGCAGGAAAAAAGAAAGGTCTGAATGAAGATAAAAGCATAGGAACAAGTACAGGTCCAATTTTAAACAAAGGCTCTATCACTATCAGACAAAAATGACTGGTAGACACACCTTTAATCCTAGCACTAGGAGGCAGAATCAGGGGAAGGCATCTGTTGATATACAAGGTCATGGAATCAAAGCAAAAATTTTAATGTGCAAAAAAATATTAGTTTAATTTCTTTGAATATATATAAAAGATACAAACTGCATGCCAAACAAGTATACTGCCAACAATTTTCAAAGAATATGTAATATCTAGATCATACTGGAAGATCAAATGTCCTTCAATATTGTATTTTGAAAACATAAGGTAAAGAAAGACATTTGGGCTGAAGAGATGGTTCAGTTTTTAAGAATATTATCTATGTAAGCATGAGATGGTTAGTTCAGATGCCCAGGACCCACAGATAACCCTGGCAAGGACATGCCTGCCTACAGCCCAAGAGTCCAGGGAAGGAAAAGGTGGGGGGGGAAGCCCACATAGCTCAAAAAGTGAGGTTCAGGTTCAGTGAGAGACCCTCTTCTAAAAGCACTTTTAATGGACTGTGTCTGCAGTCCCCCTCTACATAAATACATAAAAAGCCCTCGAAACAAATGTAAGCCCCCCCAACACCTCACTACTATCTGGTTGATACTCTTCATCTAATCAGGCTCTCTGGTTTTACACAGTAGTGTACATATCTACACACCTACACATTCATTAAATAAATGAACACTAAACAAAGAGGACTGAACATAGACATTAATGCATCTTTAAGCAGGACTATTCTAACCCTGAGCAGACTTTAACGATTAAGGCTGGGGATATAGTCAAGGCAGTTCACTAACAATCTCTCTACTTTTGAGAACATACGTTTTCCATTATAAGAACTTTAAAGTTACTGAAAAGCATTGAGTTCTCTACAAGATCTCATTCTTTGTGTACCCACTTCATCACTTTCTTCACAGTATAAGTAATATTCCATAATACTTATTTGACAATGTTAGCATCCCATGGATAAAGGGTAACTGAAATGGTTAACTCTCACCTTGAATTTTTTCTGTACCATCTCCTTTCGCTTCCTCTTCTTTAACAGGGGGACTAATTCTAGGGGGCCTACTTTGCCCCTGGACCATTTCTGCTAGCAATTCTTCTTGAGAAGTTCTAGTTCTGGGAGCAACTGGAAGTGTCTGTTTTTGTGGAACTTTACAACATAAAAGCAAAATAAAAACATAAGCACAGTTACTACTTCAGAACTTTACAGTTAACAACATGTATTAAATACAAATGCCATCCTTGGGTTCAGAATAGTTAGTGTTCAAAACAAAGAAGCAGCAGTTTTTCTTACAATATTCCCAAGAAAGACATTCAACTCAAATTTCCCTTACTTGTATGTAAGCAGCATTTAAACTTGAGTCTCAGTACTCGGGAGGCTGAAGCAGTGAAACTGCCAGGAGTCTGGACCAGATTGGACTACACAGGAAAGCCTCTTTCAAAAACCCAAAACAAACCAAGCAAAACTATGTGTCCCGATAGAGTTTAACATGTATGTAGTCATTTAAAACCAGATGCAGAGATATGGTCTTACAGTGATTTCAAACTATAACATAAATAGGCAAGTAAAGAATGTTTCAATGCTATTTTTAAAATTCTTTTGTGACAAGGTTTCACTGTAGACCAGGCTGGTCTCAAATTCACTATTAAATTGAAAATGACCTTCTCTTGCCTCTATTTTCCAAGTGCTAGGATTACAGGCATGTGCAAAACCAGGTTTAATATTATTTCTTGAAATGTGGTAATCTCCAACTACTTATTAAATCTTCTTTTTAGAATTATGTGTTTTGCCCACAAGTATGTCTATGTACCCATGTGCAGGCCTGATGTCTATGGAGTTCAGAAGAGTGTGTTAGATCCCTGGAAAATGAAATTATGGATGGTTCTGAGCAAACAAATAGATACTGAGATTGTTAGCTGTCATGTGGATGCTGGGAATTGAACTCAGGTTCTCCAGAAGAACAGTCAGTGCTCTTAACCACTGAGCCATGAGATTGAACCCAGGTCCTCTCAAAGAGCAGCCAGTGCTCTTAACTGCTGAGCAATCTCTACAGCCCAATATTCTACTTTGGAAGTAACTGGAGAGACAGTTGTTAAGAGCAAATGCTGTGATCTAGGAGAAATTGGTAGCAATAAATTGATGCTGTAAAGGAGCTACTAAACTTGCTTGGGAAGTAACTTGCTTAAAGGAACTTAAGGAGGGTGTCACCAATAGAACTGAAAACTTTGTAGTATACTGACTAGACTTGTTAGAAACCACAGAAAGAATTTATTCCTGTAACATAAATAAAATTTAGGTTTGTTGAGAAATGGTACAATTTGTTCACTAAAAGTCTGGTATGGGAGCACATAGCTTTAATCTTAGCATTTAGGAGACAGAGACAAGTAGATCTCTGTTGAGTTTCAGGACAGTCAGAGCAACATACTAAGACTATGTTTCAAACAAAACAAACAACTCTCCTCAATAAGACTTGTTCACTAATATGATGCAAGCTATGCTCTATTTCCAAAACAAAAGAAAACCACCTTAATTTACAACTTGCCCTTTAGCCCATCCCCATTTCAAAGAGCAGTCTAACAGGAAAGAACTGGGTAATGAATAATAGTCCTCATTAAGTCTCAGTTTGCCATCAAGTCCTGGTTCTCTTTCTAGAAAATGATTACTTCTGCTATGGGGCAGAATGACCTGCAACTACTATGGGGAAATGGAATATACACACAACACTGGTATACTTAAGTAACTGTGACAATTTTTGCTGTGTATATTTCCTATTTGTCCAAATGGCCAGACTTGTAATCTGCTATCTAAATTGCTCAAAGTGTGACTTGGAGGCAGGACCTGATGAAATTGAAGGATGATGCACATATGAAATACATAAGCCTAAGGCACAGCTATAAAGCTGGTAAAATGTTCTGTTTAAGGTTGGTTCCTTTTTGTGCATTAGCCAGAATCAATAAAGATTTCCCTTATTAATCTGAGTATTTGTGATGATTTCTCAGTAGGAAAGCATAATTAATTACATAGCAGCTGCTCTTTCACAGGACTAGGGTGTGATTCCCAGCACCCACATGGTGGCTCACAAGTATCAGTTAACTCTAGTTTTAGGGCATCCAAAGGTCATTTCATGATTCTATACAAGCAAAATACTCATAAGCATGAAAAAAAAAAAAAAAAGGCAAGGATCTTCAAGGTCATGAAAAAATTTTAAATCCTTATTTTAAGCAATTATCATTGCTATATCAGGAAAGTGAATGTAAGGGTAAACTGTTTGGGCATGTGTTGGCCTTTACCTGATCATGCCAAATCTATTTAATGTCATACGCTCAGGGTTAAATAGGGATGAGGAGAAAAGTGGATATCAAGAATTGTTTTTTGCTTCAAGAAAGGGTCATGTGTGACAAAGGGCAAGGAGAAGAATGCTGTAAGGGTGACCATCAAATATAAAAACTTGAATTTTAAAGTTGGCAATTTCTATCAGCTGTGTATCATAAAATTTTCCACTAGCTTCAGCAGACAAATGAGTCCTGAATAAAGCAGTAGCACAAAACAGTTAGCATTTTAGAATGAGCTTTCTGTAAGAAAGTTTTGTTATGAAAACCTGACCCAGGTTCCAAGGGAAAAAAGATTTCTAGCTTGGGTCTAGAAATATGGTTCAGTGAAACACAGCTTTCCAAGCATATGAGCTCAACTGGTGCATGGCAAAAAGTAAATACAAAATTTCTCTAGTTTAGCAACTTGTTATTATCCAATTTTAATCCATTCTAACTAAGTACATACTTAATACTGAAGTTAATGTTAACATGAAAGTCACACATTTCTTTTCAAAATTCCCTTTATAGTTCATGGGTATTATGTAATTTATACATAGGAGAATAGAGCAGTTTACTATGCCCAAAGAACATTCAAGACAATTTCACAAACTGCTGAAATCTTTTAATCAAGACAAGCATGCTCAGTTTAATGAAGTGATCTCTTATTGTTAAAAACACACATTGAAATTACCTGTAGAATAGTTAGTTGTTTTTGTTACAGACTCTTGAGCTTCAGAGATAGCCTTCAAAATTAGATTCTTGTTAGCTTGTTTAGAAGGTGGAAGAGAAGGTCTAAAAAGAGTTTTATAGAAAAGGTTATAAATACATTTTAAATGTCAGTTCTTTACATGCTAACAATCTATTATGCTGTTACTAATAGCTTTCTATTTTAAACAGTTTCTAGAACATGTAACTTAGATTAGCACCCTACATCTTTAAAAAAAAAAAATGGCTCTGTATTAACATTTCCTCCTTTATTAATTTCTAGTCTTTGCAATTCTCTCCAATTTTAAGCAAGTCATTTTTTTTTTTTTTTAATAGGTGTGTCTCTCATACTCAAGTGATCCTGTACAACAGCTTAGTGCCAGGGCACTTATATAGCATTAGCACACACAGTCCCCAAGTTTCTTCCCCAGCACTGCGAAAGAAACAATCAACAAAAACTCTGCAACCACATCAAACAGTTTAAGATTAATTTACAGCTATGGTTATATACCTCCTCTCAGGCTTTGCTGGCACTGATACGCTGCTGGACAAACTTCCTATCCGGGAGCCATAATCCTCATCTTCCTCCTCCTCTTCTCCATCATGACTGAATCTTTTGACTTTTACAACTGAACTTACCACAGGCAATTTTCTCTTCCGAAAGTTTTCGTCCTACAATGAGATAAATTTAAGCTTACCTTGCATTGAAAACAAAGTTCTAAAAGGAAGAAAAAAAAACTGTTTTCATTTTAAGATGATCTTAAGACCTGAAAGGGCTGGTTATCTTGTAAAACAAATAAAAATATCTAACTATTATCATCCTCAAATAGCTAACTCAAAAAAACTTTAAATTAATTTTATAACAGTTGCACATAGCACTGTTAGGGAAACTATTCAAAACAAGTTATGTGGTTGCTTAAATATAAAATTGACACATCTGTATAGATACCAAAAAGAAAAGAGTAAAACTAACTCAAATGGCTAAAGTCACAAGGCACAAGTGCATGACATAAAATCCCTACACAGAGCCAGTATGAGAGAGGACACGGTCTAAAATAAACATGTAATGTGTTTGGTTACATTTGGAGCAACTACTGCCAGTCTCTATCCTAATAAACCAGAATCTATATAAAATCTATACAAACCTCAATACTCATTTTATCCAAGCTGTTTCTGAAGAAGGGGCTGTAAGTGTCGTCTACACTGCTAAGCACTTCTGGTTCACACAGACGTCCTGCTTCGTATACCTGGCTGCTCTGTACATCCAGCTGCTTGGCAGTGTGAGTACTGTTTTGCTGCTGATGAACCTGCAGCCTGTTTAAATGAGTACCAGTGTCTGCATTCCTACTTGCAGGTGGTCGATAAATCTCAATAGAAGGTCGAGAAGAACCATATGTAAGTGTCACTGTAGGTTTTTTCTGAGATAAGGGATTCTCCTGCACAAAATTGAGGTCTTCATCAATGAGATCATCTGGTTCTGGCTTGATATCAATCACGTCTTCAGAGGGTGCTGGCTCCCTTAGAGGTTTCACTGTTGACATTAGCCGGGTTGAAGCTCCATCATCATAAGAATGTCTACTAAAACAAAATAAAACAAAGCATTATAACAAAACTAAAACATTATCCTCAAAACTTCAGCAATTTTCAAATCATATTCATTCTTTAATTTTTTTTTCTTTTCTTTTTTTTTTGAGATAGAGTCTTACTATGTAGCTCTGGCTGGCTTGAGATCCATCTACCTGCCTCTACCTCCCAAGTGCTGAGATTAAAGGCTTGCACCATAGCTGGCTCAGTGATTCTACATACTGGCCACTCTTCTAGATCATCCAGGTTTGATTCTCAGAACCTACACCACAACTAACAATTATATGTACCTCCAGTTCCAGAGGCTCCAAAGCCCTCTGAAGGACTCCACTGGTACTAAAAGTGCATGGTGCACAGACACTAGTGTAAACAAAACACCATACACATCAAATAAAAGCAAATTTTTTAAAAACTTATACCACCACACCTAACCTTCATACTTTAGATTTCAGTGTATTAGATTTAAAGTAAAAAAAAAAAAAAATCATATTCTTGTCACCATTAGTTTATTCAAAAACTTGCTCACAATCTGTTATGGTCTAAACCTGAAGGGGGCTGGGGATATGACCAGAGCACTAGCTGATCTTCCAGAGGACCTGGGTTCCATTGCCAGCACCACACTAGCTTATAACCATCTGTAATTCTAGTGCAAAGAGATCCAATGCTTTCTTCTGGCCTTTAGAGGCACCAGGCATATACAGAGTTTACAGACATACATGTAGGCAAAACACCTATGCACAAGAAAAATAAAATAAAAATGAAATAAAGAGCCTGGAATGTCCCAGACATGCTCATGTGTTAAACACTAAAATCCTAGTTCACTATGCTACTTTAAAGGCTATGAGTCCTTTTAGGAGGTGGGGCCCAATTGGCCAACATAGATCATTAGTGTCTAGAACAGACTTTTGTTGATAATATCCAATCTGGGTTCTGGTTTAGTTTTCTTTGCTTCCTTGTATACTATAATGTTAGAAATCTCTCTCACATGTTTTTACTACCATATCATGATTTCACAGCTCTGTGAAAATGAACTGAGAGCCTTCTGAACCCTGAACCAAATACAAGATGTTCCATCACGTATTTTGTAACAGCAACAAATGACAAGAAAAGTAACTAATCCATGATCACTTAACAATTCCCCAAAATTGCTGAAAATAGGAGCTAACGGACATAATAACTAACGTGTCACATCCACATGCCTGTCTGGCCATAGCAGATACTGGACTTTACCTGACATTAGTGGATTTCTGCTCCTGTGAACTTGTAGAAACTCTGGAATCTCTTTTTTCAGGCCTAGAGCTAGAAACGGCAAGGGGAGGGACTGCAGCTTCGTGCCTTCTCTCATCTCCCCGACTAAAGCTGCTCTTGTTTGAAGGCACGTTACTATCAAAGATGCTGGTGTCTGAAGACTTTAGACTAGAGGGCTCTGGAAAGAAAATGCATGACCCTGGTAATCTTTTTCTTATCTTTCCTCCCTCTCCTCATCAATTCAAAAACAATACATTTAATATAAAAAAGACTTTTTAAAATTAATAACTTAAAAGTTTTCTCTTCCTTTACTTTCTTTTTTCTTTTTCTTTTTTCCCCCAAAATAAGGTTTCTCTGTGTAACAGTTCTTGCTGTCCTGGAATTCGACTTGTAGATAAGGCTGGCCTCGAACTCAGAAATCCACCCTAACCCCAAGTGCTGGGAGTAAAGGTGTGCGCCACCATCATCCAAGCAAAGTTTTCTTTTTTCAAACAAAACTCGGTCTCATGAAGTCCAGGCTGACTAGATATAACACCAAGGATGACTTTGCACTTCCCATTCTCCTGCCTCCACCTCTGGAGTGTTGGGAATTCTGGGCATGTACCACCCACCATACCTGGTTTTTTCAGGGCTAGGAATTGAACTCAGGGCTTCTTGTGTGCTAGGCAGGCACTCTACCAATTAAGCTACATCTCTAGTTCCTCCAAGGTGGTAGTTTTAAAAGCAGCTGGTATTTATTAAAATATTTAAGGCACTAGAGGATAAAAGGCACCTGAAAATGTGGGCATGGGATTCTTAAGAGAATTGTCTCAACAATATAAATAAGTTATATTTGTTACTACTACTACTATATTATTATTTTGCATGAGTATCCACACATTTTAAATATTAGGATAATATTTGTGTAGTCTTATCTCATTCCCTATTACTTTTTAGTCACTAAATAGGATTCCTATACATAATAATTTATCTGATTTATTAGTTAACATTAGATATTAGCCGATTGGGTAACTTTCACTTAGAAAGCAGTGAGATATCTTTGGTTAAAGTTTGTGCACATTATTAATTATGTCCTTCAGACACATGGTGCTATCTTGCTCATTATTGTCAAATTACAATAAGCTTAATGTTCTCACAGTTCAAATAAACCTCTCCTCTTAAAGTGACTGATGTTCTTCCAAGAGCAGCATAAATGAATTTAGAAAGGAAAGGATCACATGTTGTAACGAACAGAAATTTCAGAAAGCTCTCAATTTTACAAATCTTACCAGTTGTAACAGAGCGAAGTTTATCTAATACACCATGGAGCCTAAAAAACAAAACAAAACAAAGCCTCTCTTAATAAAAAAATTATTTCAATTGCCAGTTGATGACATTCCATCCAGATTAATTCTTTTAAAGACATTAGTAACATCAAACTGAACTTTCCAATTACACATTTTTTTTTTTTTTTTTTTCTTTAAAGGACCTAAATAGAAGTGGGAAGACAGCTCAGCAGCAGAGCAGTTTAAGTCCTGGAAATTTAACCTATAGCCTTATGCATACCATTCAAGCACTCTAGTATAACTGATACATACCGCAGCTTACATTTTGAGACAAGGTCTAAGTTTCATAGGCTGACCTTGAACTGGTGAACCTCCTATCTCAGTCTCCCAGGTAACTAGGGTTACAGGTCATCGGCAGATCCAGAACAGAATGTTAAGAACAGAAACAAGGCTCTAGGTTGAACCCCCAGCACCCACGTAAAAAAGACAAAGACATCATCTGACAAGTCTTGATTTAAAAAGATAAAAGTCACCTTGCTTTCTAAAGACTAAAAAATCACAACAGCTAAAACAAGCAAGTATTCCAAACACAGAATGCTGCTTGCCACAACTGTTTTATCTGTGTGTGTGTGTGTGTGTGTGCACTTGAACAAGTGTGAACACACAAACACACTCTCTCTCTCACTCACTCATGTTTCTTTCTGCTCTCCTCCCTTGCCCTCTCCATAGGGCCATGTTCCACCACTGATCTATAAACACTTTAACCCAGTGGTTAATATTTAAATTATTTACATGGCTTCTAGAACAATGTAATTCTGAGAGGTTAAAATAGTTAATAAAAAATTTTAAAACATGCTATTCCATTTTATAATAATTATTTTCAAATTAAGCAAACAGACTACAACCTCATTCTAACATAACCAATCTTTTGTTTTTTTTTTTTTAAACTTTTTTTTTTATTATTTAAGTTGGTGTTTGCGTGGAACTACAGATAGTTGTGAGCTGCCATGTGGGTGCTGGGAATTGAACCCCGGTCCTCTGGAAGAGCAGACAGTGCGCTTAACCGCTGAGTCATCTCTCCAGCCCCCCAATCTTAAGCTTTATAGGAGGAATGAGGCATATCTGCACAGCAAGCATTTTAAAATCCTCTCAGAAATACTAGAAGTGTCCTATCATTTCATTTAGACCCCATTCACATGCTAGTTTCTTCATGGACATAATTATTTCAGGATTTCAAAAAAGAAAAAAAAGTTAGGATGAGAAAAAAGAAAAAGACCTTGTGTAAAGTTATAAAACTGAAAGCAAATAAAAAAAGCAAAACAGTAGAGCTGGATGGGTATGAATCCTTAAGATGATTTCCAGAGCCCAAGTAAAACCTGGGTGTTGGAAGCCACCAGTACTTGTAGGGCAGGGACAGGGATCCCCGGGACAAACTGACTAGGTAGACTAGTAACTGGTGAGGTCTGGCTTCAGTGAGAGACCCTGTCTCAGTAAATAAAGTAACGTGATCCAGGGAGTCATCCAACATCAAATTTAGGCCTACAAAGAGAAACACACACACACATATATCTATATATGCAAACATGCATACATACACAAATGCTATGGGATTATGCTCTTGTACTTTGTAAATATTTGTCCCTCTTACTATTTTAATAAAACCCTGATTCTCAGAAGGCAGACAGGAAGAATGAGCAGGGCTACCAGACTAAGAAAACTCTGAGAAGAAAGGAAGAGCAAGCAGAGATGCCAGGCTAATAGACGACAAAATGATGCTCTGAGAAAAGATACTCAGTCATTTGGCTAATCATGGGTTAGTTTAAGAGTAAGAGTTAGCAAGTAATAAGCCTGAGCCATAAGCCAAACAGCATGTAATTAATATTATTAAGACTTTGTGTAATTATTTAGGACTGTGGCTGGGTCCAGATCTCAGAACTAGGCCAGGCCAGAAACTTACTACACACAAACAAAAACTAATTAAAAATCAGAATAATCTTTTTAACATTAGTGAACTGATGCAAGTAAAGTCCCAGAGAGAAGACATGATTCCTTGTATGAGTACATGTGAAACTGTATTAGCAGCATGATGAGAAACTGATTTTGATTTTAAGTTCATATTCAGTTAATGGTATATTGGTTTATGAAATCTGTCTTAAGCAGTCCATTAAGTCATCTGAAAAATGTCAATCTTCCAGCTTACATCAGCTGGAATGCAAACCCAAAGCAATCTAAATGTTTAGACAAAGGTCAGGTCACAACAATGCTTATGAAACACAACAAATTCTTGAACTGCTATTGACTTTAAAAAATAATTATTACAGTGCCTGGAGAGATGGCACAGAGATTAAGAAAATCAACTACTCTTCCAGAGGTCCTGAGTTCAATTCCCAGCAGCCACATGATGGCTCACAACCACCTGTAACAAGATCCAATGACCTCTTCTGGTGTGTAGAAAGAACACTGTACATATAATAAATAAATCTTTAAAAAAAATTATAATAAATTGTACAATATAAAGCAGAAAATTCTGTACAGATTTTCAAAGTAGTGTCATCATAAGAGCCATAATGTATACAACTGCCAAAAACACCATGAAGATACTCTTTCCTTAAGAATCAGGATGTTAACAGGCATCATCTCCCTTAGTGTCTCTTACTCAAACTAAAAAGGCCAAGTGCTCACTCAGCTTTGTCACTGTAGCTGAGGGGTCTTTAGTCAGTGAGCCCTCTTATGAGTGTTTCCTATCTGTCACCACACAAGCATTAATTATTCTTTCCCATTCTCAATCTCCCTTAAACCTGATAAATGAAGCTGGCCTTCTTAAACTGGATCTAACACTTATTCTTAACTAAAGGGCACATGTGGTTCATAAAGGATAGTTCAAATCCCAATTATTTTATATGAAAAAATAAAGTTGCTTATTTGAAATTCCAAACTATAAACATGACTAAGATGTTTGTCTAACAGGGACATGCTTGTGTCAGGAAAAGAAAAAAAGCTTAGGACAAAAACAAAAAAAAAAGTTTTCCCCAAAGCAGTCAAAAGCAAGACTAGCTCAAAACACAGAGCTTACTGTTTGTAAGTGGTTGTGCTGGGAGTGAAGGGATGGAGGATGACGAGGAGTAGAAGGCAGCAAATATAAAAATGGCTAACATACATAAGGTTTGTGCTGTGCAGCTCATGAATGTCTCTCCACAGTGAACCTCACAAGACTTTGGAGAACCTCCTTCTAGACAGAATACCAACTCTGGCGTTGCTCTGAGGCACAGATATTCAGAAACATACCATACGGTGAATCGAATTGTGTTGTTCCCTAGAAACAGGGACAGGTCCTCTGTCATTTGGTCCTGACTTTTCTTGTTGGCCACCATCACCATAATGTAATCAGGAAGTTCTTCATCTATTTAAAAGGAAAAGTATACCAAACTTTTAAATGTTTCCTCAATATTTGTTTTTGCTCAAAACAATGTGCTTAAAAACAGAAGGAACCTTGAGAATTCACATCTTACTCTAAAGTAGGCTGGACAAGAAAGCTCAATTTCTAATTTTCCCCTTTATCCTACAAATGCTTCCACTATTAGAAGGCCAGGAATTGGGAAAAACTGACATTTCTGGTCATAAAATTAGGCATCCTGGGTCATATAATCAATTGGGAGAGTGTGCTAGTTTTTTTAAGAAATCTTTTCAATGCTCATCAACTTCAGATACTTGTAGAAGATACAGAGAAGTCTACAATAATTGTATTGTTTAGTTTTCTGTTCTTAGGCAGTACTTATTTCACTAGAGAGTATACTTCTAGGATTAGAGAGATGGCTCAGAAGTTAAGAACATTGGCTGATCTTCCAGAGGTTCTGAGTTCAATTCCCAGCAACTATATGGTGGCTCACAACCACCTGTAATGAGATCTGGTGCCCTCTTCTGGTCTGCAGGAACACATGTAGGCAGAACACTGTATACAAAATAAATAAATAGATAGATAGACAAATATTTTTTTTAAAAGAGAATATGTTTCTACTTAGTAAGATAGGCTTCACTTACTCCATGTAATAAACTTCTAGCAACATCACAAACCCTAAATCTACACAGAACTAACCCTACAGTATGTACAATGCCAAGAGTTCAATTGTTAATACCAAAGGAGGAGGGAAAAGCTGAAAGGCAATTCAACTTCCTTCATCCTGACAGTGGCGACCCCACATAATAACTGCAGGTAAAAGCCCAAGGAAGGAAGCAAAGTCATTATGAAAAAATCTAATTTCTTTTTGAAAAATATAGGTGTCTGTCTGACCTACCCCATATACATGGCCCAGAGAAGGTCTTAAAATTCATGATCCTTCTCTCTCTGCCCTCTCAAATACTGAGATTACTGACATGCACCTCCACACCCAGCTTCAAACATGTCCTTAATAAAATTTCCTCAGTAACTAAAATACTCAAAATTTCCACATATACAGAAAAGTTTATGTGCCAGACACTTGTTAAGCAGAAGAGATGCTCAACTGTTAAAGGCACTGGCTGCTCTTCAGAGGACCCAGGTTCAATTCCCAGCACCTCCATGGCAGCTTATAACTGTCTGTAACTGCACTTTCAGGGGATCCAACACTCTCACACAGACATACATACAGGCAAAACACCAATGCATATACAATAATAAATAAATCATCTTAAAAAAAAGAAAAAAAAAAAACCTAAACTCCAGTATAGAAGCAGGGCAAAAGGGAAGCATGCAATAAGGGAGGAAATGTAAATAAAAAGTGACAAATCTTGTATTGTGAAAGTTTAAAAAAAATAACTTCCATTGTAACTGAAAGAAGCTAAACTTTATTTATATGACATTCCTACTAAGATCCAACACTACTAACTTGGAGAACGTGAACAGATAAGACTGCTAAGATACTTGAGCAGACAGGTTATTTTTCTTTCACAGTGCCAATGGAATGACTGTCAGTATCAATTTGTGTTTTCTAAAATTTCATGAGAATAGTGGGTCTTAGTATATAATGGAAACAAGGAAAGGTGTAAGAACAGGTTACAGAGCCAAAAGAGCTATTAGAAATTTGGGAAGGAGAGAGGACCTAAGGAGTCTATTTTTTTTTTTTTTTAAAGTACTGTTAGGATTCAAGCATGAGATCTTGTGCACAGTGTTAGGCAGAGTCTCCAATGAGCTATACCCAATCCAGTAGATTTATCATTTTAACTAATGATGGTTTGGGGTTTATATCTATCAAGATGTGGCAAATATACTAATAAACATACTTCAAGTACATGCAATTTAAACTATTAATTATTTTTCAGCAAAGACTTTAGAATTTGCGTTGTCTTCTGAGTAGACAATACAATGAAAATTAAGAATCTAATGCAAAATTAGTATATGATCAGAAAATATTTTTTCATAGTCCAGAGAGACCTCTGAAATACATGTTAGCATACTAGGAATAGAAGACAGCAGTAAAAGAAGGTTCAGAGGAGCTCTCACTTCTAGAGTATTAATGAAAACTGGACCGTGTCACCGGTGCATCACTGACCTTACTCACGCAGTAAGGGAAACCCTTATTGCTTGCTTCAAAAGAATGATGGTTCTTCTTTGTACCCCACCCAATACTTTGAAAATTAACACTGAAATAATTATTGAAGAATTTTCTTTATAACCTTCCAGAGCTCTGAAACTTTTTTTGGTATAAAGAAATATGAGAAGCTGGGACTAGCAGTGGTGTGTGACTATAACCCCAGCACCCAGGAGACCAAATCAGAAGGATCAGTTTGAGGCTGGCAAAAGCTTTATTATGAGTGGCAAGCCAGCCTGAGTTACACAGTATGAGACCTCACCTCAAAGAAACTCAAAGTTAGGCTGGAGAGATGGCTCAGCGGTTAAGAGCACTGAGTGTTCTTCTGGAGGACCTGAGTTTGATTCACAGCATCCACATGGCAGCTAACAACTGTCTGTAATTCCAAGACCTGACACCTTTACACAGTTATACATGCAGGCAAAACACCAATCCACATAAAATAATAAAAATAAATATTAAAAAAAAGAAACTCAAAAACTGGACAGTGAGGTATATACATCTACAAATAATAAGGTAACTATCTGCAAACATAAAAAAAAAAGACCTTGTTTTATTTCAAAGACTTGAATTATGACTTTGGTTAACTCAACTGACAGATACTAATTAAGCACCAGGCTCTCTGCTAGAACCTACCATAAAATTGCTAGTTTTAAGAGATTTCCAATTTTGGGGTATAATGGTGATAAGAGTTTATGAAGTCCTAGGTTCAAGTAAAGAGGAGAAAGAAGGAAAGGCAGAATCATCCTTTCCTTCCTTAAGTAGTTTTTATACAGTTAACATAACAGAAGTACCAAGGACCGCTCCCCACTCCACACACTCTGAGCCCCTGATCTTCAGTTTGCTACTGACAGGTTCTAGTGCACTGCCGCACCAATCCTAGCAGTATTTTCAGGGGGAAAAAAAAAGTGCAACTATAAGGTAATTTTTTAAAACACTAAAACTTAAATAAAAAATTTGTTTTGGAATTTCTGGTGACAAGAATGAATTTATCTTAATGAACACGTGCGTGTGCCTCATACTTGCCATTTACTAACAGTTCTACGTGTACAGTAGATCCCTCACACCTGGCACCCGTTACATGCTAAGTAAAAAAAAAAAAAAAAAGATCTGGGTTCAGCTTCATTTTTCATACCCACAAGGAGTCTTGAAACAATCCTGAAATCCACCTATCAATTATAATTCATAAACTAGGAATTCTTAACCTCTTCAGCCTCAGGGTCCTTCTCTGGTTGATGTTAACTGTAGCTACTAATATTAACCATATGAATTTAGAATGGAGACTTTTCAAAGAATTTAATTATTAATATATCAGTAACATGCTAGTAGCCCAATTATATTAACTTAGCAGTTTTTTCAAGAAGTTAAAGTTTCCAAGACAAAACACAGCTCTAAGAATGGCTTTGCTTTCTACTTCTATACATCTCTTTTGTATCTGGTCTAAAAGATAAATGAATTCTAATCTTTGTTTCTTGCATCTAATCTATGGTCAAGTTGTTTAATATTGGGGAATGTAAAGAAAATCTAGTCCCACAAATTTGTACTTAAAAATCTTAACAGCCTTTCTAAATCTCATGGATACCCTTCTGTGAAACCACACTAAAACTCAAGTGGCATTTCTTTTTAGCAATATAGAATCTAATACACCACCAATAACTCTTTGTACTGTTACAAGAAATCCACCTCTACATCCTTTAACTTTTAAAAAATTCAATAATGTGTAGTGGTCACTTGGAAATACTAGTTCACTGAGCTGGTCAATCAAGGATATGATGCCACACTGTTAGTATCTTTGTAATTTCATTACAAAATCTTTCTCAGAAACTCTTACGGTTTACAGAAGTAAACCCAAACTTTCAAAGTTTTGATTTTCATTTGAAAGTTCAAATTGTTTATTGGCAATAAAAACTATTGGCTTTTTCACGTCTACCAAACACTTAAGTGCACAAAATCAGTTTATCACTTCTTAGAAGGTAAGAATGTTTCCACTTCTCTGACAAAACACCTTAACCAAAAGGTACTTGATGAGGAGTGTTTATTTCATCTTACAGCTTACAGTACACCATCAAGGGAATCAGGGCAGGAACCTGGAGGCAGGAATTGATGCATAGGCTGTGGAGGAGGATGCTTCTTGGCTTGCTCTTTCTTTCCTTTCCCTTCCTTCCTCTCTTTCAGGTTTTCTGAGATAGAATTTCCCTTTGTGGCCCTGGCTGTCCTGAACTTACTCTACAGACCAGACTGGCCTCTAACTCACAAAGATCCATCTGGCCCTGCCATCCAAGTGCTGGGATTAATGGTGGTAATTGCTATTAAATCATGTGCCGCCAACGTCTTCCTTTCTGCCTCTCTTTCTTTTTTTTTTTTTAATCACCCAAGATCACCAGACCAGGGGTGGCATCACCCACATTAACTGGGCTCACCCTCAAAAAAAATGCCTCATAGCCTTGCCCACAAACCAATCTGGTGGTGGGTGGCATTTTCTAACTAAGGTTTACTCTTTCTGAATAACTCTAGCTTGTGTCAAGTTGACATGCCAGCACAAGTGACTACCTTAGTTCAAAATCATTAATGTCTTTTCTTAAAAACAATCACATCAGCTCAGTGTACCACTGCTTTACAAGCACTTCTATGTCCTCACAATCAAAATACTAAAAAGACAAGTCCTGGAACTCACTCTGTAAACCAGGCTAATGTGGACCTTACTAGAGAGGTAGGTCCTGAGTGCTGGGATTAAAATGCTGGGCCATCACCTCCCAGCTGAGAAACCAGTTTTAAAAACATTATACTGTTTCATTATAACATTCTAAATGGAACTGGCTTTTTTTTTTTTTTAAGCTACAAGAAATAATTTGAGTTACAGGAAAATCTGGCATGACTATCTTTTAAATTTCCAACCACTGCTTTCATATAATCCAAATGTAAACACAGTGAAAAGACAAGCTTCCTAACTATTCTGAAAACAACCTCCACAGGTCAGGAAGGATCTCAGACACCTAAAGACACCACCATTTACATTGAAGCCATCAGCTGTGGAGTCAGACCAAACCTCTTCCCACAACCCTGTTCAAGTTTCCAAAGCCTTTGTTTCTATTTGTACAACAGGAAACATTATCACTTACATTTAGTGGTGATTTTTATTGTATATATGTAACAGCTAAACACTGCCGAGCCCAAAGTAAACACTAGTCTAAAGAGAGGAAAATGAACTCCGTTGTCAGGTGAGTAGGAAGAACAGGAACACACAAAAACACACAAACACACACCACACATCTAAACCATAAAACTCACTAAACCACCTCTGTGGCAAATGCCAGAAGCATTAAATGTTCATATCCAAAACGACAGATCTGAAATTAAAGGTCATGAGGTCATTAAAGTAACGAGAAAAAAAACATTATGGACTTAAAAACGGCAGCCTCGGGACTATTTCAAAATAACGCTTTGGACAGAACATGAGGTGAGGGGTGAGGGTGAAGACGGTCAATCAAACAAGGGTAAAGGAAACTAGGGAATAGATATTCGATTTCCAGGTAGATCACCCAAAGAGCTTCGGGCACACTCTCTCAGACACATCCAATCAGCTGCGAACCCTACACTGTATTTAGGTGGATGATCAGGATCAACTTACCCACGTAAGCTCCTAATTCTTGCAATTTTCCTTTAATGGCACTCTGGGGAGGAGAGAAAAAAAAACACAAACAAACAGCAAAGGTGCCTGTGAAAACCGTGACAGTAAGAGAGGGACCCCCGGCTCCCCGGCCCAGAGGCGGGGGAGGGGACGCCCGACCCCTGCGCGGAGATATCCTCAGCCACCGCCCCGGCGGCTCCCACGGGCTCGCCGATTTCCTCCGAGCCGCCGCGTCGCGCCTGCGCCCTGTCAGAGGCAGCCCGCGCTCAGGAGACGCTGCAGGCCGGGCCCACCCGCCTCGTTACTCCTGGCAACCGCCTTCCAGCCAGGCCTAGCACCCGCCCGCCGACGCGGGCCTCACCCGGATCTTGCGGCTGATCTCGGTGCCGATTTCCATGGCTCAGCGGCGGGCGGCCGGGTCAGCACTGCGCGGCGCTTCGGTTACCTGGAACCCGCCGCGGGCTCCAACCCTGCAGCCTGGCCCCCGCCGCCGCAGCCGCTCCGCCTCCCCTCCGACACTGCGCGCTGCGTGTCCCCGCCCCTGCTGGCGCCCCCGTGTACGTGGGAGCCAGTGCGCATGCGTCAGCGCACACGCATGCGCCTGAACATCCCTAGAGGGTCCGGAACCTGTGCTCTAGCACCCTCTGCTGGCCGCAGAGGACAATGGCGTGCAGGTAACTTGGTTTCACCTAGCCCTTCCTAAAACCAGAGAAACCTTTCTTCCTTTTCATGGTTTCAAGGATGAAAGTAATGTATAGTTCAAACATCATGGGTCTTATTCAAATATAACCTCAAGTATCAATATGGAATTAACACAGATTAGCTCTTGAAGTTTTCATTTTCTTCCAGGAAAAAGTTATTTTCTAGAAGACATACCGCCCTTACACTTGGTAAGGTGGAGGGGCAATATCCAGAGCAGCAGCAGAACCCATGCAGCATGCTCTTACTAATTTTTAGAGGGGTTTTTTGTTGTTGGTTTTTATTTTGTTTTGGGTTTTGACTGCTCGATTCTTGAGACAGGTTTTGTTTTTTTTTTTTCTGTGTAGCCCTGGCTACTCGCTCTATAGACCAGGCTGGCCTCGAAATCAGAGATCTGCCTGCCGAGTGTGTGAACCACCACGACTGACCAGTTCAACCCTAGTTGCTCGCCTACCTTTTCCCATGTCATCAGTGTACTTTACCCACGATTAATCCTCCTGCTGCCCTTCCTCTCCGAACTGCCTCTTTGGAAGACACTTATTTCCAGGACTCCCCCTATTTGTTGTTTGCCACTATCCAGAGGCAGGTAGCAAGAAGAGCTGGTGCCCTCTACTGTTACAAGTGAGCTGCAAATAGCGCCCTCTAGAGTTGGTATTCAGACTTGGAATATTGAGACTCTTAGCTCTACATATTTTAGAGCTCCTTGGGCCTGGAGCTCTGACAGTTCTCTCAAATTCTTCTTGTGACCAGAGCCTGCAGGTTCTCTGGTACTCCATCACTTGGGCTCTACACCCCTTGCTGTCCCTCTCTGCTGCCTTTTGCCCTACCCTGGCCACTTCTGACTAGCTCCCTTGCTCTTCTGTCTGCTGCCTCTGTTTTGGTCCACACAACTGAAAGTTAGTGAAAGTTTCTTGTTAGGTCTATAGGAGAGTGTCTCCCAGGCCACAGCAGTGTAGCTCAAAATGGGATGTTTGGCGTAACCACAGCTATTTGTTGTGGCCAGGCCAAGCCTTATGTTGGGCTAATCACAGCTTTGCCTCTTAGCACCAATAACAGTCATCTCTGTGCTAGACCACAAGGAGAGTGCTTGCCTTCTGGCCTAGGAAGAAATAATTGCAGGTTTGTTTGAAGTTCTTCAAGGCTCAGGATTGCAAAATATCAGGTACAAAATATTTCAAGCAGCCTTTGTTGGAGCCCAGTGCTCAGGGGCTGGGAAGATCACGGGCAATCTTTGCATACTTGTTTCAGGGTATCCATGGAATGCTCAGGACTGTTGGTGATGGTATAAGAGTAGTCTGGCTGGTTGTTCCAGGGCAGCAAGAGATAGTTCAGTAGCTGCTAATGGGTGTCAAGTTGTCCTTTTCCTGGTTTGCTGATCTATAGGAAAATTAGCATCAGAAGGAGTGCTCACAGTACACACTGAAAGACCTTATCATTCAGACTGATTCCAACAGCTTTTACGGTTCCCCACTTGCCTAGAGACAACTAGGTCAATCTCTGCCTCATGTTATCATTTCTATGCTTATAATGACAAACTCATCCACTTACCTTGTGTTCTCACCTGAAAACCCACTCCCATATTCTACATATGTCCATTTTATTTTCTTCTAAATTCAGCCTTTTCTTTCTTTTTTTAATTCTTATTTTATGTGAATTGGTGTTTTGCTGCATGTATAACTGTGTAAAGGTGTCAGATCTTGGAATTACAGACAGTTGTTAACTGCCATGTGGATACTGGGAATCGAACTCAGTCAGGTCCTCCGGGAGAATAGTCAGTATTCCTAACCACTGAGCCATCTCTCCAGCCCCCTAAATTCAGCCTTTTCAATGCAAACCCATCTTTATCATCTCCAAGTCAAATGTACACTGAACTTCTTTAGTTCTCCCTGTCCCTGATCACAAAACACAGAAGAATCTTTTTTTTTTTTAATAGACATTTAGAGAGGTTTCCATTCTCTCCATATTCCCTCAAGGCTCTAAGTGATTTGGAGTGTGGGGTTTATTTTATTTTATTTTATTATTTTGATCTTAGTTTTATGGCATGGCTTCAACATGCCTGGACTCCGATTCTTGTTCCTCCTGCCTTAGCTCCCCTAGTGCAGACATGCACCAACTATGCCCAGTTCCTTAAGAACTAGTTTTCATTTGTTAGCTCTTGGTGCATGTCTAACAGATGTAGCAGTTTAGAACATGCATTTTTTGGGCTGGAGAGATAGCCAAACATAATGAAATCTGGTTCCCTGTTCTTGCATGAATGCATGCATGCAGACAGAATCATGTACATAATAAATAAATCCTTTTTAAAAATCTTTTTTTTTTTTTAAAGAAAGAACATATGTGGAACAGCTGGAAAGATGGCTCAGAGGTTAAGAGCACTGACTGTTGTTCTTCTGGAGGTCCTGAGTTCAATTCCCAGCAACCACATGATGGCTCACAACCATCTATAATGAGATCTGATACCCTCTTCTGTACACTGTATACCTAATAAATAAATCTTTTTAAAAAACATATATGTTTTTCATCTTGCAGTTTCCATTAATTAGCACTCTAAGTACAGCTTCCTTGAGTCTTGAGCAGAGAGTCTCTGCAGGCTTTAGCAGAGATGGCAGATAAGCTGCATTCTGAAAGTTAACTAAGGAAGAATCCCATCTTATGCTCACTAGCTAGAAATTATTTCCTGGGATCCTTATGAGCAAAGCTCCATTTTTTACCAGCTATGGTGTAGAAGCCATGTTTTGGTCTTAGAAGGTAGCCCATAGTTCCATGTCCAGGGTCTCACCAAAACGGCTGCTCTCCTAATTTAGCAATTCCCTCCCAGCACACTTTGCATCTCATTCATTTGAACTCATCTAGCCTGATGCCTAAATCAAGTGAGTTAGGAATCTCTTGTCTTCATCATATCCATTAGTTAAAGCAATCTACAATTATGGGAATTATAGAAGAGTTGGAATCACAGAGCTACACAGAATCTGTCTGCCACAGGCCCCTTGACAGTAACATATAATCTTCCAAATTCTTCTGGCATCTAAATGGAAACTAATATGATGGCAGAAGTTTTCAAGTGTAACTGCCAATTTCTGTATGTGTTCATCCTCCCAAGCAGAAATGATAACCTGAGTACCGTGTGTCTTTTATATTTTACAGAAGTTCTTTCTGAATGTTAGGCATATAATAAACATTTATCAAATATTCATAAGTTAAAAGAAATCAGACTTAATTTACAAAAGCATTTTTCCTGGGTAAATGCAGTGACCACGGAGTCATGAAACATTGATGAGAGATGAAGGAGCAGAGTGACAGAGAGCAGGGACCCTGGAGCCACGCTGTCTGGGTGTGAGTGGCCCTGCCGCTCTCTCTGAGATCTAAGGCATGTTGCTTCTTTTCTTCGTGCCTCAGTTTTCTCATCTGTAGTACAGATATTATACTGTTTTCTCCTACAAAGAGTTCGTATCAGATGGAGGTAAGTTAATATTTGCAAAGCATTTCCAACTGTGCCTATCTCACAGTAGCATTATGTTTGTTGATTAAAAATTAAATGCCTTCACTGAGCCACACACTGCTAGGAGCTGGAGCACACGGATGAGTAGGACCACGTCTCTGTATTCATCACACAGTTCAAAGGCTGGGTAAGTTTTGTGGGGTTTTGTTGTTGTTGTTTTTTTTCTGTTCTTTTATCCAACATTTAATAACTAAGAGCAGGAACATGTTTTACTGTTATTGTACCGTAAACAAATTGACATTCAACAATTTAGCTACTATTGGAAAAATCTTGTGTGAAAAAGAGCAAAGAGCATTTTCATTAAAAGGTATTCTTCAGAAGCCTGGCGAAGTGGCCCGTCAGTAAAGTGTTTGCCATTTATAAAGGCCTGAATAACCCCCGGCACCCATGTGAAAATGCCAGGCATGGTGTTATGTGCCTGTAATTCCAGAATTGGGAGCTGGGAACAGGGGAATCCCTAGGGCTTGCTGCTCAGCTAGTCTAGACAAATCCAAAAGCTCTCGGTCCAGTGAGAGGTCCTATCTTGGAAATAAGATGTAAAGCAATTGAGGAAGACATCAACACTCACTTCTAGCCTCCACATGCACATATGCATATGTACACACACACACACACACACACACACACACACACACCATGTATTTGAAGCTGGGCATTGTGGCACATGTCTTTGGTCTCAATACTTGGGAGAGTGGGGCAGCAGTAACATGAGTTTAAGGCCCACTCAGCTACATAGCAAGGACCCTGTTTTGTTTTTAATTTATGACAAGGAATTTATTTAAAGGTGTTGAAGACAGGGCTCTCTTTTCAGGACAACTAGCTTACAATCATGGAAGAGAATTGCAGAGTATTTGAGAACTCAAACACGTTCGGCTTGCACCTGATAAGGAGTCTTTGTCATAGAGAGAGTGCCCCCACTAAGCCCATGGCACTTAGGGATTGGAGGCTGTTCAGGGTGCTTCCCTGTCAGATGCAACTTCACAGCTTCACAATCCATGTCCTTGAAGGGAGTGGAAGTCTTGCAAAAGAATAAACTGGCCCATGACAAATGGCATATTTTTCTCCTAAAGGATAGTATGAGAGCCAGATCACAATGAACTACAGTGCCAGCTACAAGGATTCTTGGCGACCTTCCAAATAGAGGAGAGAACTGAAAAAGCACATTGGTTATGAAGTTGGCCGGGCCTGAGTGCCAACTCCTGCTCTATAAAGCCTGAGTTCTCTAACAATGGTGCCCCCTGTGTCTCCAGCCTCCCCTCAGGGCTACATTTCAGTTGGATTTTATACTCAGTGTGTGTGTGTGTGTGTGTGTGTGTGTGTGTGTGTGGAGAGAGAGAGAGAGAGAGAGAGAGAGAGAGAGAGAGAGAGAGAGAGAGAATGCCTGCTTTACTAGTCCGTGTGGAAAGGGGTAGACAGAGGTGGTGGGTTTTCCCCAGCTTGGAATGCTTTTCTTTGAGTATTTAGTGACTTAGTATTTGTCTTTCTAGACTCATACAGAGGATTCTCACAATGATTAACTAGGCATTATCAGTCCATTTGGGTTATAGCTTTGTGTAAAGTTTCTTACTTAACTTAGTCTATTGTTCACAGGACAAGTCCTTGAGGGGGCAGGGCTTACATCTTATTTGTCTCTCTCCATGTAAAACACCTGGCTTCTAATACACATAGAGCCAATGGATGTTTTTCTCCAGTACTAAATGTCAAATGGTATGTTTGCCTTTAGGTCACAATCTATAGATGTTGGGAGCCTGCAGGCAAAAGCACTTGCCTCATGTGATGCAAGTCTGGACACCTGAGTTCATTCTCTGGAATTCTAGTAAAGGTGACAGAGAGAACCAATTCCACACAATGTCCACACACACACACACACACACACACACACACACACACCACAGCAGCTACCACGTGATAATAATGAATGAAATTTGTTTAAAAAGAACCTTTGAGTATTGGGATCTGGTGTCACATCAGTCACTTTGGCCATGAAGCTAACATCCTTTCTATTGTCCTGCTCATTTAAATGCAAATGTGCCCAACATTATTGAAATCCAAGAGAGCAGACCTCAAAAGTCACCATTCCTGAAGGTGTGGAGGTGCTGTACCCAGAGTGCAGGGTTGAATGAGGGAGTCAGAGATAAAGGTAAAGTTTCCATCTGATGGGGCCCCTGGATCTAGGGTTATAGATGGTTTTAAGCCACCATGTGAGTGCTACGGATTGAAATGGGGTTCTGTACAAGAGCAACAAGTACTCTTAACCACCAAGACAGCTCTTCAGCCCTAACATCTCACATTTTTTGGTTCTAATCTTCAGCCTTTCTCCTAGACATTCTTGTTCTTATAGGATAAAGCAATTCCTTCAGTCTGGATTCTTACAGTGGATGCTAATCTATACAGTATATAATGGATAGTCACCACAATACCAAAGCAAATTAACTTAACTCCTAAGAAAATACTGTTGGAGGAACTGGAGGTGGCGAAGAGCACACACTGTTCTCAAAGAGGCCATGCTGGATTCAGTACCCACATTGGGCCTGCAACTTCAGCTCTAAAGCGTTCGGTGTCTTTTTCAGCCTGCAAAGACATTTGCACTCATGTGCACACACACAGACACACAAACATGCATTGCATAAAAATACATCTTTAAAAAATACTAGTTAGTGACTCTCCCAAATCACAGTTTCCTCTCTGCTCATAATTTTGTCATTCATCATTTTATATTAGAGATTTCTTTCTAAAGTTTTGTTAAAGATTTATATATATGTATGTATGTGTACACAGTGCAGGTATAGGCAAACACTAAAGGTGCTGGGTCTCCTTTGGAGCTGGAGTTACAGATTGTGAGCCATCTAACTTGGGAGCTAGGAAGTAAACACAAGTCCCCTGAAAGAACACCACTTGCCTATACTGTTGAGCCATCATCCTTCTGGCACTCTTTCAAATTTGGATTTGTATGTTTTTAATAAGAATTACTGCCAGGCAGTGGTGGTATGTGCCTTAATCCCAGCACTTGGGAGGCAGAGGCAGGCAGATCTCTGAGTTTAAGGCCAACCTGGCCAAGTTCCAAGACTGCCAACCTACACAGAGAAACCTTGTCTTGAAAACCATCATAATAATAATTCTAGTAGTAATAAATTTTGCCTAGTCTAGGTTGAGTTTCAGGACAACCAAGGTTACACGGAAACCCTGTCTTGAAAACCTACAAACAAAAAAAGAAAAGAATTACCTTCAATTGTAGGAGTGTGCATGATGTACCACTTTCTTTGTATTAAGATGTAGGTGTGTGCACATGTGTGCATTTTAGCCTAGATCTCTGTAAAGAGACATGGGAATCAAATCATTTCCAGAAAAGCTGGATGTCTAGCAGGCAAGGTGGTAAGGCTTTCACTTAACAATTATCTTGTTTATGTTAAGGTTGAACCATCTAAACGACCACACTTCCTTTCGAAGGGAATGTAAGCTAATGATAATTTTATGCCTGATACTTGGGAGGAGTTGTTCTCATGCATCCCTATGGTGATGGTGATGTTTCTGCCAAACTAAAATGACTGCGGGAAAAGAGAGCTTAAGTGGGTGGTTGGGAGATGACATCTGTAGACTGTGAAGTTCAACTCAGTCGTCTAAAGCACCACTTGGGTTTTATGATCATTTTCTATTTTTAAAATTCTTTCATTTTCTTCCCGATTCAATTAACACGTTTTTATTTAGTGCCTACTGACTGCCCAGTACTGCCCTCGTAATTCTAGGAGATATAAAAGAAGCCTCCATGAAACAATTTTTAATAATCCTGCCAAGTACAGCAGCTACATGGTGGCTAGAACTTTGTCTTGGAAGTAGAGTCCTGGATTGAGTTGGAGAGGCATGGAGGGCTGACACAAATGGGAAGGGGTTAGGAGGTTTCGCCCAGGTTCTCTTGATGGGAAGTAGAGGGCATGCTGGAAAGAAGAAAGTAGTTAAGGCTGGCCAAGGCGACATTCTAGATCACCCCTAGAGGTCTGATAGCTGAACTTCACCTTGAGCGATCACTAGAAAGGACTAAGAAAATAGAGATGCCACGTGCCCACAATCAGGGGTATCAAGGATACAGTCTAATAATAAGCTGGGCCTAGAATTGAGGGAAACCTTTCACATATATTTTACTCAAGTTTACTGGATAGTGATTATTCTTCGCTTTTAGGAGAGGGAGCAAGCCCATGGAGGAGGCTAAGGAATTTGTCAGTAAGGGTTGGAGCTGGTATTTAAAACCAAACAATCTGATCTCAGAGCTTCGTTCTGCGCTGAGTAGTTGAGTATTTATACAGTTCTCTCTAGAAGGACCATGTTCCCCAGGAGGTTTCAATTGTCTGGGGTGGGGTCAGCTCTCCAATCCTCTTTGCTTCAGAGTTACTCCTATGGCTGCCTTTCCAACCAGTCCTTCCCAGTGGTCTTCAAGGTAAATCTCAGCTATCAGAACTTAAGGCCTAGAATGACTTCCGTTGACCCTTATTTCTTGAACTCTACTGTCCAGCATGCCCTCTGCTTCCTATCAAGTGGATTCTGGAGAAGCAGGACCTCCAACCCATTCCTATTTGTGTAGGTCTCCCACTTCTCTCCAAGTCTCGGTTCAGAGTTCCCACAGAGGAGCGGCGGTGTGTACCTTCTGGAGGAGCAAGCATTAAAGGGGTGTGTGTGTGTGTGTGGACCGTTTTGAACCATTGTCAGCAAAGTACAATAGTACATCAGTAACCCCAGTTACTTTACAGACCACCACTCACAGCACCAGATCCCTTTCCACCTGGACTCAAAATAAAGTTCCCCTCCCCTCTCTTCCCTCTTTAAAGCTCCGCTTTATTTGGAAACTTAAAATAACTGGTCACACGGTTAAAAACAGCAGCGGCGCGCCCCCTCCCCGGCGGCCGGCCGGGCGCAGCTGTCCGGCCTCCCCCGCGCCCCGCCGCCCGCATTCCAGCTCTCTGAGGTCACGCGCCGCCGCCTCCCCGGATCCGCGCGCCCGGCCCAGGGGGAGGGACGCGGGCCCCGCAGCTCCGGCCCTGGCCCCTGAGCTTCCCCAGCGAGTCCCGCCGCGGTCCAGCGGGTGCGGGCAAGGTGTGCGGCCGGTGCGCGGGCCCGGGACGCTGCGGGGCGAGCGGCAGCGGCGGCGGCGCGGAACCCGAGGAGGCGGGACAGAGAGCGAGCGCGCGGCCCCGACCCGGCGGGAGCAGGAGCAGGAGCAGGTGAGGCGCCGGGGACTAGGGCAGGGGCGTAACAAAGAGCAAAGTCTTCCCTTTCCAGGCTCGCTCTGATCTCCTAGAGTCATTTCTAAAAGGAGTCTGGAACTTCTATTCCGGACTCCTCCGCGGATGGCTGCGGCTTAATTCTGGATCAGGGTTTGAAATCTTGGGCATATTTGTGCCTCTCGGAATATGTGGAGCATGAAAGTTGCCTACTAACTTTGGCGTCGAGGGCCATAAGGACTGTTTGGCAACTCCTTGTTTCGCTTTTGGAGTAAAGCGTCTTTACTTCCGTAGAATTCTTGGATCTGCAAATTTCGATTTGTGATTTCTGCAAATCTAAACCCTGATTAGATTGCCTGCTCTGAACATGCTGGTCTTATCCCCAGCCTCCCCCTCCCCCCACCGATAAATCCTTATGATAATAAATAATGCTAGAAAACACATTCTGAACAAGTAGGAGCTCCAAGTGACAACTGCTAATAGTTACTGACAGAATCCTCTCTCTCTCTCTCTCTCTCTCTCTCTCTCTCTCTCTGGAATACGACATCAATTTCACTCTGAAAATAACTGTTTTGTTTGTAGGCCATTTAACTATAGGTTATCAATGCACAAATGTTTTCTGAGAAACATAGAATTAATTTAAAACACTAAGATAAAGACGTTCTAAAAGTGTCAGGTCCTTTTCAGTGTCTATTTAATGTAAAAGGAATGGTGGCAAAATTCCATGAACATGTGGCGAATAACTTAGGGTGGAGTGTCCCATAAGATTCGGGGTTTAAAGTGAATTTGAGAAACTTTTGGAAGGTAATATGGATGAGAAAAATGAAAATGAGCTTACTAACAGAGCAGACTGCCTTTTGCAAACGTATGAAGTAAAATTTAATATGCATTTTTTCTTATTTTGTAATGGAATAGTTTTGTGGAGAAATTATACCTTTTTCCCCCTTTAAAAGCTATTTATAGCCTATTGCATTTAGTAGTTGACACCTAGATCAGCTCTTCCCAGAGTACCTTAAATTTCTACTTCTTTGCTGTAATAATCAAACATAATTTGTGACATCATTATGATATATTCATCAATTATATGTTTTAAAGTTACTAAGCAGGACTTTTTGTCACAGTGGGTTTTATATGAATAACCAAGAAGCCAGACATTCTTAGGAGAAAATGCACAGAAATATAACTATCAAATTATAACCGCTGCCAAAAGAAAAAACTAAACTAAACTAAACAACCATTCGCTTTTCCTCATTTCCAATGCTGTAAAACATTTCCATTTATGGGGACAACTGAAAATTAGAGTTTACCTACAGAACTTAAGTTAACAATTAAGCTATATAGTGTAGTATACAGTTTAAGACATAGTTCCAGCCATATAGTGACTAAATGAACACTTGGCTATATTTGACAGTACCCCAAATCAAGTGTCTTCCCTTTGGACACATTAAACTTCTTTTTTTTTTTTTTTTTTTTTTTTTTCACACAGTACTTGATGTTTCCAGTTATCACGATCTGTAAGGCTGAAATCTACAACTTTATCTCTTGAGACGTGCTATGCAGGTTTTTGCTTTTAAATATACAGAAACACTGTTGGTGTATATTTTGGTTAAAAGATTGTTTAAGGTATGTGTGTGTTTTAAGTGTTTTGAATTTTTTGCTTTTTTTCATTTCTGCTTCATCTGTTTATACTCTGGAAACAACAAAGAACTTTAAAAAATATTGCAGATAGTGCTTTTTCCTAAGGACGGCATTCAACAAATATTAACAATGCTGTAGGCTTCTACTTTTCCCTCTGGCATTCCTCTGCCCCTTGTTTTTTATACTTGTTTTGTCTTTCTGGAATGGTGGCCAGGAGATCACCTTACTATAGAGCTCCAGAAAGGAAAACATAAACAAAAATTTTGAAACCTTGACCATGTCCCCATGAGTGATTCGGCTCTGAATATAATTATAGATGCCTGTAATCTCCTTAAGGGCAGAGACGGCTTAGGATTCGTCTTAGATTTCCTCAAGATGCTCATCACGCTGCCTTGTGCTCAGCGACGCAGCACACATTTGTGGAATGGAATTCCAAGACGTTAAGTTTGGCAAAGTCTAAACCTCATTTTCTAGTTCAGCCCTTCCTCAGGCCTGGGTGTTCATAACCTCTGGGGTTGAGTCTCGGACCGGTGAGCAGGACTGAAAAGAATACTGGGAGTGATAGAGAAAGCCAGAAGACACTCAGCTAGGTCCGTATGGCGAGAAACGGGGAAAGCTGCTTCTGTTGAGGCCTGTGTTCTGTTTGCCGGGTGAGGCTTAGGGACCGAGTGGCCCACCGCGCGGTCGGCCTCGCACCCAAATGGGTTAATCAACTGGGACCCTGCCTGAAATTATCCATCCCGGAAGGGGCGGAGGTGAGACTAACAGGGATGGAAATAGCGGAGATTTTTGTCAAAATTGTTCGGGAGAAAATAACTTTAGTTGACGTAAAAAAAAATTCCCGAGCTGTCGCTCGCCCCCAGTTTGTCTCACCACAGAAGTTACTATCAACAAGTGTGGTTTAAAAAGTAGCATGTTTTGGGGGTGTCGCTACGTGGATACAGCTTCAAGCTGCACGACCAATCTCTCCCTGCCGGTAGGGCTAAGGCCGGCCCCTTTAAATCTCCGATCACTGGGGCCGGTCCTTGCGGAGCACGTCCGTCCGGAAACTGGGCCGCAGGCGGAGGGTTCCGGGGCTTGCGAGTTTTCCGACATTCCCCGTTGGCCCGGCAACGCGGCTTGCTTTTCTCCGGGGGAGGGCACTCTGAGGATCAGGAGCTGAGGCACTCCGCTGCGTTTGGCTTTATTAATTTGCCCAGCCTGGCTTTCCCTCTTTAACCAGGATGGCGTTTAAGGCCTCGCCCTATTCTTTAGGTGAGTGTCCACAGCCTCTTTAGGTGTCCCTACCTGGGGCTGGAGTCCAGAGCATGCTTTTTAAGAACTGCTACGATTTGAGAACAAGCATCTTTAGGATGCTTATAAGTTTCTTTTTGGTGATGTTAATAATGAACCAGAGGGGGTTTAGAAATTCTTGTTAAACACTTCCATCCCCTTTGAACTTCACAGTTGTCATATGCTAGATAGATGGTATTATTCTCTCCATTTGGGGTTCAAGGGACCGGTTCTCTTTTAGTGCACTTAAACACAGTCAGGAACTGACAACATCTGAATATTGGGAAACTCGAAAGAATTACCTATGAAAAAACAACTCCAAACCACTTTGCTTCGTAGTTATAGACGTGCTGAGCTTTATCTTACTTAATGCTAAAGCCAGGGCGGCTATCATTAGAAGTTAGGGAGGTAGAATGAGGGGTGGGGTCTGGCCTTGGGCCCCACCCTCATCTCTTGTGATAAACTTTCCTGTCACCTCCCTGTTAGAGCAGCTTTCTTATTCAAGCAGAGAGGTAGAGGTAAAGCTTATTCTTTATACTCAATTACGCTTTTTTTTTTTTTTTTAAAAAAAATTTTTTTTTAAAGCAAAGTCCATAGTAACTGCTTTTCTCTTTCCTCAGTGCTGGCGTGGATGCTTCTATCCCTTGGCCTTTGGAGACTCAATTGCTTTTTAATGGCGGCAGCGGCTGTTGGATGAGCAGCTGGAGACTAGAGTTTGTTTTGACACGAGAGAGTCACTTTTGCTTGGCTCCATTACTACTGGAGTGGTCCTTCCTGGTCCCTCCACTGTTGAAGGGGAAAGATGCCACTGCCATTTGGACTGAAATTGAAACGCACCCGACGCTACACTGTGTCCAGCAAAAGTTGCCTGGTTGCACGGATCCAACTGCTTAATAATGAGTTTGTGGAATTCACTTTATCTGTGGAGAGCACTGGCCAGGAGAGCCTAGAAGCCGTAGCGCAAAGACTGGAGCTGAGGGAGGTAAGCTGCAAACGAAGCTGCAGGTTTCTCTTGCCTGTGTCCACTCCTTTCTTAGCTCTTGGTGGCTATGTAACCAAGCCTACCTGATGCGGGAAGCAAGTCCTGCCTATGTCTGTTGGCTGCTGAGCTTGCAAACTCTTCTCCCAAAGAAGGAAGGAAAAGATCAGAGCAAAAGTCATTCTCTGTGGGGTGCTCTTAAGAGAATTTACAGTGTCTATCTTTCTAACGTGTTTCAATTGTATTTCTTCCATAAAGGCTGTAGAGAATCAAATATGCATGTATTTTGAGTTATTCAAGTTCCCACTTATTATTAAATTCTAATTGGGTCAGTCTGATCAGTTTACTGTCTGTGCATGCATGCATGCATGTATTTATTTGTGCAACGTTTATTTTCTATTTTCTATAGCCCAAATGGCAACTCTAGAGTCATACTACCTGAAGTTTGAATTTGGTTTCTATACTAACTAGTTCTATTACCTTAGGCAAGTTATTTGATATCTCTGGGGCCCAGTTCCTCCATGCGAACCATGAGTCTCCCAGTGGTACTATCCTCAGAGTGGCTGTGGTTTAAAGCCCATGTAAAACTCTAAGTACAGTAATCATAGGAACTTGTGCTTTGGGAAACACCTAATCTACTGAGTAGGAAGTTGTGGAGCCCTCACATATCTCTATAAGGTCCTAAAGTTAAAGTTCTCTTGTAAGGACTGGAAAAGAAAGAACTCTAAACTTGGGACCCTCCCTGTATTTGGCTGCTTGGACCATGGGCAAACAAAAAAGAATCTTAAATAACTCATGTTATATTTGGAAATCCCACATAGATATTGTAGTTCATAAAAAGTCAGGAATAGATACGCTTTGTTCTAGGAAAAATTAGTTGATCATTTAGTTTTGAAAACCTGTAAGTGCTAACATTGTCCAGAGGCACCAGTAGCTTACCCCAGTGAGAGGGCAGCTGGGAATGCTTGTACTGACTCGGATAGGGAGGGAGGGAGAGCCAGCCGAGGGAGGAAAAGTAATATCTGAGCTATGACCTCAGTGCTAGGCAAGGGGTCCTATCTGGCTGCAAACCACTGTTCCTATGAAAGTAACACAGGCATTTTGTTGTTGTTAAAGATTTTGACTCAAGGTGATAGGAATAGGGAAGATCACGTAGACATTTTTAAACCAAACTGTGTTTTTGCCTGAGTGAGGTCCTCTTGAGATGATTAATCAGTAGCTCAGATGCAGAGAGTAGCCACCTGCCTTTGCTTGGGGATGGAAAGAAGGTGAGTGCAAGCTGGAAATATTTAGGATCAACTGCTAAGGAAGAGTTAGCCACGAGTCTGGTTGGTCCTCCGGTTATCGGTTGTGAGGAGTGTAATTAAGAGAGGAAATATGAAAGAGTTATGTTCAGTTCAGGACCTAACTATTAGGTTTGAGGTGCCAGTTGGTACTACTTGATAAGAACTGGAGATGTGGAATGGAGAGGTGGATATGCTTTCTGGGAGCCAGGCAAGAGATCCAAGCTGAAGGAGAGAGGCTTGGAATCTCAGTCCAGCTGGGTGGATGGAAGGCAGCCTAGGCAAGGCTATCTAGGGAGCATAGGAGCACACGCTCTGTGTTGAACAGAAAGTGTGTGGAGGCCACTGAGTGACTGTCCTGCTTATTTGCATTTACCTGACCACCTTTGTACTTCCTTCCTTCTTCTTTGCCCTTTCCCTTATTTGGCTTTCCCCCCTATACATTTCATCCAAATACACCGGGTCTGCGCACACCCTCAGAGAGTCAGCTTCTTATGGACCATAGTGTGTCTATTTTTGTTACCAGAGCATAAAGTGTGCTCAGTAAATTCAGGAAGAACTGAGCTCGCTGCCACCATTGCTTCTCTTCTGTTAGTCAAGAAGCCCAGGGCCAAGGACATCATGGCTAGCAGTTCAGAGCACTGACTGCTCCTACAGAGGACCTGAATTTTAATTCTCAGCACCCACATGGTAGTTCACAGCCACCTTCTAACTTCAATTCCAGGGGGACATAACACCCTCTACTGGCCTCTGTGGGCACCAGGCACGGACATAGTGTATAAATGTGCACTATGCAGGCAAAAGTCTTGAACATATAAAAGTAAGCAGATGTTTAGAAAGAAATGCAGCAGCTGCCTAGGGAGATTGCCATGTTTTGTTAGAGGCTCCAACTCAGGAGTTAAACAGCTTTATTCACTATAGGAGCGCTTTCAGCCCAAGATTTCTTTCTTCTTCTTCTTCTTCTTCTTCTTCTTCTTCTTCTTCTTCTTCTTCTTCTTCTTCTTTTTTTTTTTTTTTTTAAAAAAAAATGATTATTGTTATTGAGAGAAGATCTCACATAGCTCAAGCTGACCTGAAACTCACTGTAAATTGCTTGTCCTCCTTCCTCACTTCCAGAGAGCTGGGATTGTAGAAATGTGCCTCCATGATTGGTCTCTGAGCAGAGTACACTGGGAGAACAGGCCTGACTCATAGGGGAATGTCTTGTCCTTGGAAAGATCATCTCCTGCTTCAGCTTTTAACAGCAATCACAGTTAGAAAGTCTAGCAGACTTTCAGTTGGAAAGCTCCAGAAGGTCCGCTCTGTAATGTGTAAACAGATGTCTTGGACACCAGGCCTACCCCTTCCAAATGCCTGTTCAGAAATAACCTGAGTAGGGTGACACCTGTTCCTCGATTGTGTACATCAACATGTGTGATATTCAAACAAGACCTTTCGGTGTGTTGGTATCCCTCACTAGCCTCCCACCAAGCAAAGCTAGATTGATTGTTGTACATTTGGGTGAAGAGTTTTGCTGCTGTCAAATATAAGCTGCAGGAAAAAAATTTCTCCTTTTGCTTCCTTAACTACCATTTTGCTTATTTAATGCAATGATAAGGACTTCACAATAATGCTGTATAATGCTATAGCAAGGGACTTTAGCATATATTAGTAATTTACCCAGCAGGCTAGTGCAGAAAGATCTCGACGTTTGAGTCCAGTCGGAGCTACATAGGAACCCTGTTTCAAGAAATCAACCAGACAGACAATAATCATAACCAAAAATAAGTAAAGATTACCCAGTTCATTCAAGATGATATGTAAAACCAGGATAGTTTAGTAACCTATGATGTGACATGAGACTGTCAAGAGCCCCATGTTTTTGTGCTCCGAGAGCCTGGCTCTATGATCCACCTCCAGCCCAAAAGGAGGCCACATGGAAGAGGCATTACCTTGGAAAATTTCCTTGAAAATGGTATGTTTTCAGAGGGGAAATCCATATTATATCATCATTTTCGTCCCCCCCCCCATTTCTGTCTCCAGAACCAGGTTCTTTTGAGTGGGGAAAAGCCCCTTCCCTTTGCCCAGTGGGCCTGTGGGCACTGCTTCAGCTTGAGTCTTCAGAAGGCCATTCAGCTGTGGATTCCAGAGACAGACTGCAGTCCCATGAGACTGGACACCTGTTCTTGTCACACACAGGATATTAAATTACACCTGCCAGTTTTTCAAATTGAGAATTTGTGGTGGTTTAAAACTTTAGCATTAAAGTCAGGTGCACACCTTTAATTCCAGCACTTGAGAGGCAGAGGTAGGTGGATCTCTGAGTTCAAGGGCAGACTCATGTACAGAGTGAGCTCCAACCAAACAAAGACAGAAAAGGAATTTGATATTAAAATGCGACACCATCATTATCATTTTGAGACAGGTCTCTCTGTATAGTCTAGGTTGGCCTGGGATTCCAGGCATGAGCCACCACACCCTACCTTTTGTTTTTATTTATAGTGCTTCTGTGACCCTTGTTGCAGCAGGCTGCTGAATTCTCTTTAGAGGAATTCTTTTCTTTTGTTAATTAACTGGGAGAGTGAGTGCACGAGTGTGGAATATTCTTGCCACCAGCACTGGTATCCTACTGCGCGGACATTTCTACAATATTGAAATGCCAGCCTGCCTTCACAATTGAACCACTGTTTCCATACAAGCTGATAAAGTCCTTTGTGCTGTGTCCCTGCCCGTTGCCGACAGCAGAGCTTTCGAATGCCAGAGTTGCTCTTTTCTTCACTTAGGCTCAGCCCAAATCCTAGCCTGTTAAGACTTTTACCTCAATCTTTTTCATTCTACGATAGATTGGATTTCAATTAGGTTTATTGCAAACTTATTTCTTGTATATCCTATCTTGATTTGGGGTCTTTATGTGGCTTAATTAAATTTACACTTGCTTTTCAAAGTTAGGATACAGGGAAGTTGTGAAATGGGGGGGTGGGAGAGGTAGGGGGCAGCTTTATAATCTAAATCTTACAGAACATTTTTTTTCCTCAACTATTTCTGAAGGGTGTGTGTTTGCGTGTGTGTGTGTGTGTGTGTGTGTGTGTGTGTGTGTGTGTGTACTTTAGTATGTGATCCTGTGTGTAGATGCTTTGGGAGAATACTCTTCGATTATTCTGTGTGTTCATAACTAACATGTTTGAAATTGAGTTAAATGCTAAGCAGCCTCTAGAATTATCTTCAAAGCATTTTTTTTTTTTTTTTGAAGACTGACAATGCAAACAAAATTTT